>CARXXK010000001.1:54126789-54176591 GCA_949089665.1 Macrosiphum euphorbiae | reverse complement strand
TCATATTAAAGAGTTCAAACTACAATCTCCAGATTCTTAAACAGAAAAAACAATACACAATGGTTACCTAGGTCGTTATAGAATGATTAGAAGGACAATACAGAGGGCACCTGCAGGTTATCAATATTAAAGACTGTGCAAAAAGTTCAACTAGAGTCAAATTTCTAAAAAAAAAATTGAAGGGCTTTGTTATCGCCCGCAGGCAAATGCATTTTAGAAAACAAAAAAAAAATTTAAAAAAAATTATACAATATAGTAACACGTCATATCAAAGACTTCAAACTACAATCTCCAGATTCTTAAACAGAAAAAACAATTCACAATGGTTACCTTGCTCGTTATAGAATGATAATACAGAGGGCACCTGCAGGTTATCAATATTAAAGACTGTGCAAAAAATTCAACAAGAGTCAAATTCCTAAAAAAAAAATTGAAATGGAGTGTTGCCGCCCGCAGGCAAATGCATTTTAGAAAACCAAAAAAAAATTAAGAAAAAATTATAGAGTATAGGAACACACATTAAAGAGTTGAGATGTTGTTTTTCCAACACTATTGGGAATTTTAAAATTTGACCTCCCGAATCCACCAACTAGATTCACTTTCCCATCGAACAAGATACTGTTGAAGGAAATCGAACACTTTTACTGTCCTAAACCGTGATGACAGGCACAAAATAAAAAAAAACACACATCATTGTATCGTTTCACTCAGAATCTAAAATGTGATTTAGGTAACATATTGGCTATTGATCTATTATAAAATAGAAACTTACCCTACCAATAATATCACTATATAAAATAATTAAAAGTAATAATTTGAAGACGATTTCTTAAAACCCCTAAAATATTTATTAAATGTTGTGTAATAATCCATTATGTATACATAATGTATATAGCACCCACGCAAATTTTTCAATTTTTATTTTCGGAAACCTAGTTAAATCATCGTTCTAGAATGATGGTGTAAAAATAATTCTGACACCCACCCATGGTGGTTTTACATATCAAGTCGAGGGATGTTTTTGATTATAATTGTCCGAGCGAGCGCAGCCGGATACTCCGGGTATATATGAAGATACCAAATATTTCAATTAGCGATAACTTTAAAATAAGTCTGACCACCAAATTCAGACTTTTCTATCATTTTCAATGAAAAACTAATGATTTCCGGCAAATCGATTAGCAATATCGCTCATAATTCGTTGTAAATAATTTGTAATATCGCATAATATTTCTATTTAGGCGTAGATGACGTAACCACTGGAGGCAAAACGAATGTTTCTATTTACCGTTTTTCGTGGTAATTCACTTTGATCGGGAACAAGAAAATAATGTTAAAAATCATAGACGAGCTAGCCAAATATGCCCTTATTAGTATTTAGGTTTTAGAATTAAAATTTACTTTTGAATTTAAATAGGCATACTAAGAAATTGCACAAGACAACATTTTTACAAAAATGAAATAGTAAGTATGAAGTCACATGTAAGCCACGGTTATGTTCGAATAAATGGAGCCCTCAGGAAAATGCACTTTAGATAATGAAAAGGAAATTTAGGAAAAATTATACTGTTGGAAATAGGTACACAAAAAAGTAAAAAAATTTAGATGCCATCTGCTTGTCAGTGCTTAAAAAATCTATATAGAAAGATCAAATAGAGTAAATTCCTAAAAAAAAAATTGAAGGGGAGTGTTGGCGCCCGCAGGCAAATGCATTTTAGAAAACAATAAAAAATTTAGAAAAAATTATACAGTCACAACCACGATTTAAGATAGTATGGTTGCCCATCGACCCATTAGAAAAATGTTATCACACGGAAATACGGAATACGGTTTGAATCGAAAAGTAATCTCATACAGCGCTCATATCGGTTCAAATCAAAACTAATAAAAATTGTTATGTTATACTTATATACAATAAAAATATATATAATGATCTTAAATCGTGCTTGATATAATATAAGAGATTGGCCAACTCGGTGAACGTTTTCTATTGGCTGTTATCATTTATTCATTTATTATGGACGCCATTAATCGTCCAAATATTTTTACAATAAATATAATGCATTAGTTTATGTGTTGAAATTGTTCAATATTAATTCATTTTAATAATTTATTACTTTTTTTTAGTTTCTCTTAAAATTATTCTTAACTTTTCTGAAATATAATCCAGAATACTTTCATCATTACTTAATTTACTTCAATATATTTCTAAAATATAACATTTTGTACAAAATATTGTTTTACCTTGAATATGGTTTTTTGTGCTGAAAATTGTATATCAGTTTATTGGAAATTTAATCGTGGAGAAATATTATCCAATTGGAGTTGCATACTTTCAATAAAAATATGTTAAGACATAAAAATCCAGGCCTACTGTTTTGAAAATCTTTTATATCAAATTTATAATAGGAATAAAGAACAACACATTATATTGGTGAACACATTATCAAATTATGAACATATATACTTACGTCAATTATGTAAATTTAATGTTTATCAAAACAATTATTTTATCATAATTATTTATACATTTTAAGTTAATAATATATTCCAAATAGTTTTAATTGGAAAAAAAGTATTTCATTGGAAAGTGTTCAATAGAATAAAATATACTTAAATACTTTTTGATAAACAGTATTTAAAGTATGTACTTATTCAATACTTGTAAAAGTATTTGAATACTAATGCTCAAATACTTTACAACACTAACTATAATACGGTTATAAGCTAAAAAATTAGTGAATAATGCCCCTAGCTGAAGTGTTTAAATTTAAAAAAAGGCGGGAAACGTTTGGACGATTAATGGCTGCTATCACACCAGTTTGCCACTCTCTCTATAGCAATCACGATTTAAGATATTATTTAGGTATATCCACAGATATAAAATACTTATACGTATTTTATATGGGTGAGCCTAATTGAGTGAACTGAATCACTGAATGGACTGAATGGACGAGTTCAACAGTGGTGCCAACGATAAAATTCAAGTCCCATCCCATATAATTTCTTATCACGGGTCCTAGTTCTTATCATGGAACTGAACTGTCCCCATAACCAACTGGTTGGTAACTACCATGGTCGTAACCACGAATTAAAGATACTACTGCATATTATGTTGCCGATGTATTTCTTAAAAGGGTTAGTTAATCTAAAACCGACCAACCCACTTCATGTTTCCACCGTGTCATGATAAGTAGCACTTTTCGGTTACTGAGTTACTCTGATACGGTTTAAAATATGTTTATAATATTCATATTTCATACTATATATTTATACTAAACGGGCTGCATCACTGCGCTATGTATAAAATCATGGAAATAAATACCTAACGCAAAATATAATAAATAGATTAACCTGTAGGTATCTCATCCACAAACAGACGACCACAAAAGTTCTGAATAGATAGTACATACCTAATATTATAATATACATCTGTCATTTACTAATTAACTATACGTTTATACCTATTGTCCAGCGTCAGTAGATTTAAAGACATGTCATATTATAATATTATAACAAAATACATTTAGTTATAATCATTTTCGAGACGTATACACATCATAAACTTTGATGATTGAAATTTAAAGTTCGTCAATTATATAAACAATTGTTCATGGTTAACACTCTTAATTAGATTTACTATCGATGTGATTATATGAATAGGTAACTACCTACTTCTAGGAAAACTACTGGCATAGAAAGTTGTATGTTGCTGGCGTAATTACCAAATGCGAACTAACGTATGAATATGTAATAGTTTTAAAGTCCAATAAATCATTTATAGGTTGTAGATGACGTTCACATAAGATAATATTATATTTTTATGTTCCCAAACGTTTCGGTTTAGGCCCTTCTAAAACGTACTGCCGGAGCCGGGGGTCCTCGAACACCCCCCCTAGGTGTATTTTTGAAAAGGTTTAGTTTTTGTATGACGTTTCTGAAACTCGAGATCTGTATAGTTTGGAGGTCGGTGATCAAATTCGGCGTCTTGTGTCGAGACCATAGGGGCCGTTTTTCTCCGTCTTTTGGGGCTTCGAAAGTTCAAAATTTGGGTTTTTCGGAGTTTTCGTTACTGACACTTAGATTTTGGGCGTTCCGAGACGTTTTTGTAGTCGGGCTTTATAGAGCACTTTAGGCCTGAACGATTGGCACCGATATCGAGGTGATCCGACTTTTAGTTCGGGAGTTATGATTTTTAAAGTGTTTTTTGTACTTAGAAAATTACGTATTTACGTGTTTTTTAGATTTTTTTTTTTCGTTTGATCACTACAAAATTCTAGAACCTGATCATTCGGCGTACGAGGATTCAAAAAACCTCTATGGTCAAAATACGTACGACCATTATTTCGCCCGCAATCGTAGTAGCAAAAAGTTAGAAAACAAATTATGCTATTTTTCGTATTATCAAGGCGTCTCCTTGTGGTATACGTCTGTGTAACGTATCAAGTAATAATTATTTTGAACTTTTTTTCACACTTATTTTAGTAGGCGTGTAGCTCATTATTCATTAATGTAAATCGATAGGTATATAAGAATAAAATAATAGGTCAATTCACTCTAATATATGTATTTGAGCTATCAACACAAAATTGGATATATATTTTGAAGTACCAGCTCCTTCAATATAAGTCGTATACTCGTATCGTTATGAAACCTTCAAGGAACGAAGCAGTCAACCCTCGAGATCAAATGCATGGTCTCAAAAAAGCCGCGACTCGATTTTAAGTTCGAGAAATTGGCAAAAGAAAATCTCCCGCCAATTTTATTTTTGAAAAAATCAAATTTCGAACTCAACACTCACCCCCTTAATATTTGAGTTTCAATACTTTTAAAAAGTGGAAACTGGTCTAGAGACGCTTCTGCTTCGATCCTAGAAGGTTTTATACAGATATGATTTTTATTGAAGGATTTAGGTTTTGTATAGGTTTTTAAAATTCGTAATATTTCGAAAACCTAAATCATTCAATATAAGTCTTATCGTTATGAAACCTTCGAGGATCGAAGCAGAAGCGTCCCTAGATCATTTGCGAGTTTATAAAAGTTCATTAACTCAAATATTAAGGGGGTAAATGTTGAGGTAAAAATTTAAATTATTCAAAAAAAAAAATTGGCGGGAAATTTTCTTTTGCCAATTTCTCGAACTTAAAATCGAGTCGCGGCTTTTTTGAGACCATGCATTTGATCTCGAGGGTTGACTGCTTCGTTCCTTGAAGGTTTCATAACGATACGACTTATATTGAAGGAGCTAGTACTTCAAAATATATATCCAATTTTGTGTTGATAGCTCAAATACATATATTAGAGTGAATTGACCTATTATTTTATAGGTTTTAATATTTTATTCTTATATACCTATCGATTTACATTAATGAATAATGAGCTACACGCCTACTAAAATAAGTGTGAAAAAAAGTTCAAAATAATTATTACTTGATACGTTACACAGACGTATACCACAAGGAGACGCCTTGATAATACGAAAAATAGCATAATTTGTTTTCTAACTTTTTGCTACTACGATTGCGGGCGAAATAATGGTCGTACGTATTTTGACCATAGAGGTTTTTTGAATCCTCGTACGCCGAATGATCAGGTTCTAGAATTTTGTAGTGATCAAACGAAAAAAAAAATCTAAAAAACACGTAAATACGTAATTTTCTAAGTACAAAAAACACTTTAAAAATCATAACTCCCGAACTAAAAGTCGGATCACCTCGATATCGGTGCCAATCGTTCAGGCCTAAAGTGCTCTATAAAGCCCGACTACAAAAACGTCTCGGAACGCCCAAAATCTAAGTGTCAGTAACGAAAACTCCGAAAAACCCAAATTTTGAACTTTCGAAGCCCCAAAAGACGGAGAAAAACGGCCCCTATGGTCTCGACACAAGACGCCGAATTTGATCACCGACCTCCAAACTATACAGATCTCGAGTTTCAGAAACGTCATACAAAAACTAAACCTTTTCAAAAATACACCTAGGGGGGGTGTTCGAGGACCCCCGGCTCCGGCAGTACGTTTTAGAAGGGCCTAAACCGAAACGTTTGGGAACATAAAAATATAATATTATCTTATGTGAACGTCATCTACAACTAATGATTTGTTGAACTTTAAAAACAATTACAGGTACCTAGGTACATATTTATAGAACATTCTGTGCCAGTAGTTTATTACTTTACTAAGTAACTTGTTTAAGTAGTTACCTATTCTTATAATCACATCCATAATAAATCTATTAGTGGTTTTAATATGAACAATTGTTTATATGTATAATTATTAACTGATGAACTTAGGATTTCAATCATCAACATCTCGAAAATGATTAAAATTAAATGCAATTTGTTGTGCATGTTGCATGTATAATACTATAATATGACATGTCTCAAAATCTACTAATAGGACAATAGGTATAGTCAATAAGTAAATGATAGATGATGTATATTCTATAAAATAGTATTGTAGTATTAGTATATTAGTTGAATATACAAAATAAGTATCTACTCTTTTCAGAACTATTGTGGTCGTCTATTTGTGGATGAGATTAATCCCAGATAGGAGAACGATAAATGGTCAAACCGTATGTTTATCGATAGGGAATTTTATGGAGATTCCATTTAAATGATCGGCTTAACGGATTTTTTTGAAGTTAAATAGATAGCTTCAAAAAACCATTAAAAAATCAAAAAAATCTTACAAAACACGCTTTATCAAAAATCATAGATTATAAGTTATGATAACGGATCATTAATCACTATAACCACGGTTCAGGTTTTATATGGTTACCGTTTCAATTGACAACAATATTGAGGTTATGTTCGTATCTTATATCAATCATAGATAATAAAGATCTTTATTATCTTTATTATCTATGATATCAATAATATTATTGTACGTTAATATTTGAACTCAGTTTTTAATTTTTATTCAATTTATAAAATTTAAAATGTATTAACTATTAATTACTTTTTACTATTTTAAGTAGGTTTTATATAATTAATTAATACGTTCACTACCTGTCCTTGTTCTGTATACAAATCACAAATCTAAACAGGTCACCTTTGAAGTGATTTTTGTAAGTCATACATAGTTTTTGGCTACTAACCTTTTTGTGTATTTTATTTTAAACTACAGTGTAAATATTTCTAGGTAAAATGTATCGACAAAGCATTAAAACCATTGCAAAAAACAAGTTATGCTATCTACAAGCTACAACAATCACATTCAAACCATCATAACTCAAATCATGTAACTATGTAAGTTCTGTAAAGTGTTACAATCCCTATAATGTATTTAGTGGAGGCGTGAATAGCTGTTTACGAGGCAGCTGTCTCATGCAAAAGTGAAGGTGGGTACCCCAATGACTCCAGTCTCAAACACCTAGTTGGCTAGACTAGTTTATAATTTATACTCGCATGGTCTCTTAGGGCCTGCGTTTAAAGTCTGGGAAAAAATAAGTGTAAAATGTGAATAATACTGGTGTATGGTATAGGTACTTATTTAAGGCAGTTGCTTCATAGGAAAAACAGTTTACGCCTCCACTGAATGTATTAGGTACTTATTGGCTATGATACATCTGTAATAACTTAACAAATACACTACAACGACGATTATTTATCTTACACAGTTGCAGTCAGGTGTGGATTGAACACCTGAGGTTTTGTAACTGTTTACTGTTACATTTTAATACATTTTAAAGTCCTGGTAAATGGTGATAGAGTTACTAATTATTAATAACATTAAAAGTTCACATGTGTATATTGTTATTTAATATTTTTCTACTAAAGGCATAGATAATCATAAATAAGTATACGCAATAGGTTCACATCTATAACTCAAGGATGTTTGCTATATTGTATTAGAAAAAACTATGTGTTGAAACTATTGATAATGTTGATTGGTTACTATTTTACTACATTGATTTTTAATATGATATTGAGGTATTAAATTAATACGATTTTAAAAATAATTTAATTTATATTAATTCTTTGTTTTTTTTTTTGAATTTTAGTCAGCAAGATGCAGTAACTGATGTATGCAAGCCATTTAGGAGATTATTCTGTTTGGAAAAACTTCTTCTGAGAAAACTGTTTCCACTAACGGTTTCACATGGTGTTTATGTTGATAGTGTATGACCGACGACCGTATAACAAGATCTATAGTGTATGGTAGAGAGTAGTAAAGCAATAAACTCATAATTGTAGAATATTGCAAGGTTCATCAATGTCATTGGCCATTTAACATATTTCCACCAATGTAAATTTTTTAACCCTTAAGAGGACGTCTCACCCGCATGTGTTGTCTCCGTCTTACACACGTACGACATAGTCAATTTTCGTTCGCTAGATTCAATAGGGTATTGTCAGTTTTGATATTAGAGTGAATTTACCTATTATCCAACTTTTAGATAACAGCATTATCTGTGTTCTCTCGTTGGATTTTTACGATATTTTAATTTTTAAGTGAGTTATGAGCATTTCCAATTATTAATATTTTACATACTCATAACTCACTTAAAAATTGAAATATTGTAAAAAACCAACGAGAGAACACAGATAATGCTGTTATCTAAAAGTTGGATAATAGGTAAATTCACTTTAATATCAAAACTGACAATACCCTATTGAATCTAGCTAACGAAAATTGACTTTGTCGTATGTGTGTAAGACAGAGACAACACATGCGAGTGAGACGTCCTCTTAACCCACCACAGACTATCACACATAATAAAAATGTATGCATATTTTTTAAAAAAAATAACAATTATAATAAATAGGAAAATAATTAACTATACTCATATTTATTTATATAAATATTCATAATAGTCTTTAACTGTTTTTTGTAAGATATATGGTACCAACAAAGTTATGGATTTATTACATTTTAATAAACCAAGTACCTACCTATGCAAATATTTTTTTTTTTTTTTTTGAAAATATTCATCTACAATTTAGATAGAGATGTCTTTTTCACAACAATTCACTTCAGCTACTTTGACACTTGATACAAAAACTTACTATTTTATAAAAAAGTAAATTACAATTAATAAAACATTTTAAAAAAACAAACAAACAAACAAATTTTATATTTTTGAAGTTAATATTTTTACCATAATTGAACTCTACTTTAGGGAATTGAAATTTGTCTTATTAATAGATGCAATAAAAAAAAAATAAGAAATGGTTAAAATGCAATTTAAGAAATTAATTTATATTTTCAATATGCTAAAATAAAATTTCCCTGGCTGATTGCATTTATGTTTAAATATTTACTGGACTAAAAGATTAAAATATCATATCATATCACTGTTCAACCAGTTTTCAATATTGATAAATATCTCACCTTTGATTACTAAACATGGTAAACATACACATGCTTTGTTTAAAATAAATAAAAAATTTAATTAAATAGATACACCTACTTGGTGTGTAGATAATTGAGATTAATATTAATTATTATTACTTTTTACTTAATTCCAAAATGTAATATTCATAATATTCATAATTATAAAATGTAGATGATTTTTATGTACTGTCTTTATAATGGGTCGACAAACTAATATTTTTACATTATTTAAATTCAAATTTGATCTATAAAAACCATAAAATAGATATAGAAACTTCTTGTTACACTGGTTAATTAATTTTGTAGAATTGATTAATGATTCAATTAAATTATCTTGTCTGTGGTGGTCACAAACAAATAAATAAGTTAAATTATGATACACTGAACAGTCTGCTCCAGTTAATTTAATTGAAAAATGAATCACTAAATTAGTTAATTAAAGTTAACATGTCCCATCTCTACTACTCAACAATGTTCATACTTCTTAAAGTTATATTTTGTCTAGCTATATAATTATTTTTAATAAATATATAAAATTTTATTTTTATAATTTATACATTACTAATGTCTTACTTATTATTAATGTTATTACTAAGTAATAACTGTAATTGGTATATAAAGTAGTACAAATGGATACATTTTGTCAATAGTTAATCAAGAATAATCATAATTATTATGAGTTATTTGTTACACAGATTTCCCAACGGTGACACTAAAATACTATTTTTGGGCATTCAGGTTTTAAATGTTTGAACGTTTAGGTGGGTAGCTTCAATATCTACCCTTATGGATAAAATGTTTGTGAACCCACTTGGCTTTTATAAAATATTTATATTGATATAATGTACCTATGATGTATACATTTAATGTTAGCCAAGTACACAAGTGTAGTTTCACACAATTTTAATATATTATATGAATCTAGTGTCGAATAACTCGTTGTTTTAAATCAGTTAACAATTAAATTTATTTGTCGTTCATAAGTTTATTTATTAAATAAACTGGTATTTGTATAAAATTTGCACAAATGTATATTTTTAGAGATCATTATATTATTCATCATAGGTATAACTCACATCATTTACAGAATAATGACTTGTCACCTCAAAAAATTTGGCTAATGTAGTAGATAATGTTTGCTGGAATATCATCTCCAGCGATATGTAATTTAATTTTTCCAAAAAGTTGTTATTTCAGTTTTTGAAAATCCCAAGACCATGTTTTAAAAATCCTTAATACATTAATACAATAATACCATGATTTTGAATTGTACTAGAATTATTGTACGTACAATAATTGTACAATAATATTTGAATCTGAAAATACATAATTTTGGGATAAAAATTGAAATGGATTGGGAATGTTAGTATTTCTAAGTTGGTACTCCTACATTTTAGTTGGTCCCCAATTTAGGCGTTTATTCCATGAGATTAAACTGATAAATAATGCTGATGATAACGGCTGTTATCTCGGGGACCCAACTGCCCGATGCCCTCCGAACTGCTTGATGTCTTGAGACCCCACAGAATATACTACTTTGTTTCTGGTGCGTTGTACAACCTGTCTTTTGTATAATTCTTTCCATGGGTTGGTAACGATAAAATTTTGGCAAAAGCATTGAATCGGCGAATTCGTGTTTGGTTCGAGTTGCGATACGTATACGCTTTTACCAAATTTCCTCCCATTTGTTATGTGTAATACTAAGGATAGGCGAAACGGAACATTGGCTGAATACTCATTACGGTTCATAATTCTCACGTCGATCGCAGTCTACATAATTCCTTTCTGACAAACGCATCACGCCCAAGGTTATTTGCATAAAGTGGATAAAAGCTTAAGGGACACACGTGATCATGGAGTGGGGTGAGTGATTTTAATACAATTTACAATTTTACAGCAATAATGAGATGTGTGAGATCATTTTAGATCTGTTATTAAGTCCAAACTAAATTATTTCATTTATTTCTTTCCCCTTCTTAGATGCTGATAATTTTGAACCCGCTAAGCCCGTCATTCCCGTTGCTGACATTGTTGGCGGTGCTAAGCTCAACAAATGGGAAGGCGAAGATGAAGAAGAAAATATTAAGGTTAGACAATGATATATACTTAATTAAACTAATTTGTGACAGTGTTTTGTATAATTGTCATTACTTACACAATTTTGATAGATATAAAAAATGTGATGCATACAGTTCATCTGTAAGTAGTAATTGGTGTATTTATATGGAGTAGCATATGAAAATTTAAGATTAAACTGATATTTTATCTAAGTCCAAATGTCCAATGATGAATTCATTGTTTACTATATAGCTATATGTTGTTTAGGGGTATAATTGTAATTGTAACTGTACCTGTTCAGGGGTTTAATTTCTGTCCATAATAACCTTTTTTTTTACTATACATCTATTGCTCATTTAGCATTTAATAATGAAATAATTTTAAAGCAAACTACACTGACATTTTCAATATGTTTAATAATGTATTGCCATTATTTGGTTGTAAAGAATACTAGTCATTTTGTGAAGTAAAAATTATGCTCATAGTTTAGTAATCGTTAACATACTATACCTAATAACAATGAATCAAAATTCCAAAGTATACTATAAAAGTGATACTTAATTTTTATTGGGATTTGAGATATTTTATGATTGTACTTAGTCAAAAATTTGGTTGGCCATGCTTAAAAGTGAAAGTACATTGCCGTCGCCTAACCTATTGTAGACCTTTGTACAAAATGGTGAAAATAAAGACCAAGTATAAGATTATTTTGGTCAATTAGATTTTAATTATATTTTCATGTGAACAGATTAAGATCTTGGTAGTTATAATTAAACTTATAGGTTAGATAAGTTATATTAAATTTTACAAATAGAATATTTTTTAAATGTTAGTGATTAAGGTTCTTAAGTTTTCGTGTAATATATAGTATATTGTCGTCTTATTAGACTAGATTTGAATTTAGTGAAAAGGTGTAACAATTTTATTTATGTATACAATTATTTATACGATTCATAAAAACATACATGTTTCTCAGTACTTTTAAGTACATGGTCACCTATTTTATGATCTCTATTTGCTAAATAGTTATTTTGATGATACAATAATGAACTTCTATTTTTACTTTTTAGGATAGCTGGGATGCAGAAGAAGAAGAAACAAAAAAAACCGAGACTAAAGTCCCTGAGAAAAAAACCAAATCAAAATTGGAACAAAAAATAGCTGAAAGAGAAGTACTTGGAATTTTTATTTTTTGCCTTAGGTAGTAATGTAATATCACTAAATAACCAGTAGTATTGATGTGTACATATTTAGATCAGAAATTAATAAGAAATTTAATGCAATGGATTAAAGTGTTAAATATTTTAAAATTATAGACTGTAATAAAATTAGGATATCAGTGAACAAGTTTATAATATATTATAGATTAATGTTAGTTAATATTGCCTAACAGGTTTAATTCTTATATCTTATAAAATATATAATGATTTGGTGAGTAGTATTTTATTTTTATAATCAAGTAGAATTGAGTGGAACATTATTTTTTTGCTGTCAAATCAATCAAATTAAAATCTTCAACATTTCCCAAAATGTCAAGTTCTATTATTAAAATGTTAGTTTCTTAAGTTATTAAGTAGGTTGTATTTAGTAGGTATTTGTAGACAATTACTGAATATTGGAGAAATATTTGTATACATTTATTTTTTCCCTACACAACAGTTTTTTGATATTTGCAAATTGCTGTAACAACAACATACCTTTGTATAGACTAAACAAAATGTTTAAAATTATATTTTTATCAAACTAATAAATTCCTTAGGTCTGTTCTTACAATGTCCAGTAAAGTGTCAGTTAACGCTAACTGACTGATAACAGATTTTATTACAGGCAAAATTTGACCGGTTAAGTGATGGTTAACTTTGTAAAAACGGCCGTTACTCTGCTAATCTAAAATATTTATTTTTAGCGAAAACAAAAAATAGAAAATGAAAAAATGAGGCGTAAATTTTTGGAGGCAGAAGAAAATTCAAACATGACACCAGAAGAAAAGAAGCTATTACAACAGAAACTACAAGAAGAAGCCGATTTGGAAGTAGCCAAAGAAATGTTAGGTGTAGATGAAAGTGATGAAGATTCAATAGACCGCATGAATCCAAAATCAAAAGAAGATTTTGTTGTTTTTGAACAAGCTCTTCAGAAAAAAATACAAAGTTTTTCTAAATCTGATCATTATTCTGACTTTATTGAAGAACTTATTAGGAATTTATCTGTTACATGTAAGTGTGTTATAAATTAAATATATAATAAAATGTATCCATATTAAAAAAAAAAAAATGTTTTTTGTTTTAGTGTCAATGAATGATTTGAGAAAGTTAAAAGCAAGTGTAGATAATATGAGTACAGAAAAAATGAAAGCAGAAAAGGGTGATAAAAATAAAAAAAATAAAGGCAAAGGAAAGGCTAAACTGCGACTTGACAACAGTACTGTAAGTTTTTTTTTTTTACTATCCATTTTGTTCTTAAAAATAATATATTTTTGACAGCATAACTTTAAATAGTGGTAGCGTTTGTAATTTGTAATATCTCATGGATTTTAATATTTTATTGTAAAGATAAGATCATAATATGATATATTATACTATGTAGTATGTACTATGATCTAGTTTTGTCCATGAACAGCATGAGCAATTAAAAATCAGTAAAATAAGATTTTTATGACTTGCCGTAACTATCGTTAATTATAGATTTATTTTTTCAGTTTTCTTAAAATTTTAGGGTAGTGAAAATATGCCACTGGTATTTGATGCCATCAAATTTTTTTAATCATTAAATTTGATTGTTTATACACATGTATATTAGGATGACATACCACTCAGAATTGTTTTTCTTATTGAATGATTTATCATTGCATTAAAATCTAACAAATCCATTTCAATGACATACTCGACAACTACTATACAGCATAGCGGTACATACATACTAGTCCACCTTTTTAAATTATACAATAATATGCCTATTTCCAAGTCTGGGTTGAATTAAAATTAAAATAATTTAAAAAAAACATTCATTGAATCACTTACAAATCATTTACAATTCACTCAAGCGTTCCTAAAGGTGACCATCTACCACCTCTGGTTTTCTCTATTTATTAATAGCACATCCAGGGTGCTTCACCATGCCACTCCTGCTGTTCTTTACAAATGATTTGAAATTTTACCATAATTCATTAAATTGCTGCTCCTTCAAAACAACTTCATTCGATTTTTACTCCTTATTTTTAATTTTGGCTTACCATTTAATATTTTTCTAAATGTGGCATTTAATTGTAATTTGATCCCTTTCAAATTAAAGAATACCATTTAGAATAACACCACCACCTCACCATTAGTCTAATTTGTTTAGGATCTTGGTTTTACTTGGTTAACTTTAATAATCCTAACCTTATCTCCTGACCTGCAAGACATTTGTCGCTAGTTAATTTGGACACACTCCCCCCCCCTTATGTCTCTAAATTTGTTATTTTTTACATGAAATTCTTGTTCATTAATAATACAATACAATGTCAACTTGACGGACCAAAAGAAAAAATACTAATAAAGAGAGAAGTCAGGGGTACAGTGGCGAATTCTCCACACCCGCATGTGTTGTCTCCGTCTTACAAAATATGTACAACATAGAAAAAACTGTTTTGCATGGGACAACTTTTATCTTTCTATGTTTGTAGTAGTGGCTCCAAAATTTCTGAACATATAGGGTATCTATGCAACAGTGCTCCCATATTTTAGATAACATAAATACAATAAAAGTTATTTGATTTTTTCATTTGCTTATAAAAAATTACTGGATAGTGCTATTAAAAAAAAGAGCACTCTGTTGCACAGATAAAGTTCTCATTTACGTGATGTGTAAATTTGGTAGTTCTACAACAAATATGGTGCGAGAAAAGTTGTCCCTCAGAAAACAGTTTTTGCTATGTTGTAAATTTGTAAGACAGAGACAATACATGCTGGTGTGACGTCCTCTTTACAATAAAAACGTAATTAATAAAAATACTAAATTATTTTGTCATCAATAATATAATATTACGTATTTAAAAAAATCATAATGTATGTATGACAAAAATGTCATCTATTTCTGTTATACTTATCTATATTTATCTTTATCGTAACATTTACTGACAGAGCATGTGGTAGTTTTGTGCGAAAGCTATACATGACAGATCAGAGTAGAATGCGCATCCATAGTTTCTGGTAACCCAAATACCTAATGGCCGGGGCCTTCAATTAAAAATTAAAATTCATTTGTACAATATATTACGATTATTGTATCTACATTTTTGGAAAAAAGTTTGCAATATTGATATTGTTGAAGAAGCCTATAAGTTATTTGTATGTATTAAATTAGTAATAATTTATTTATATTACATAATTAAATAATCCTTGATTTTTTTTTCTCTTGACTATATTTTAATTAAATATATCTGCCACCATGGTACTTGCTGTATAATAAATAAAACATTATTAAACAATTACTTCAAATAGTCAACAAACATTTGATATATTAGATCATATGATCAGCAATAGCTATTCAATAGAATTAAAGGCCGCATTCACAACTACTTTAAAATTTGTATAAAGTCAACCAGGGTTTAATCGGCCGAATTTGCCCGGTTAAATATCTGTTATCAGTCGATTAAGCGTAATCGAAGTTTAAATTATTTGGTGAAATCGGCCCTAATTTATTGAATTTTTATCTAAATATTATTTTATAGCTTTAAGATTTTACTAGCACAACAATATTATTTTACTGTGTTCCAGATTCCTGATTACAATGAGTTTTCAGCTTATACGGTGGATGATTATGAAGAGTTCATGTAGGGAAAACGGTCAAGCTAAAGAGAACCATGCTAATGAAAAAAATAAGCCGTGTATATTAAAATATAAATATAATATATCCATTATGTCTATTTACTTATGTAATTATAGTTTGGATATAGATGAATGATAAATATTTTTTTGATAGTTTGTGTTTATCTTTATTTATCACATTTAAATATACAACCTGTGTTAAAAAAATAAATTACTCTTCTTCTTTATTAATCAAAGAAAAAAATGCCATACCTAATTATGTTCCATTATCTCTATCTTTTTAATTTTTGATAACTATAGTATTGCACTATTGCACAATATTGACAACCACTCTTAGATATTACTTCTGATAAATATACAATTTTTTGTGTGCATATCTAATGTTTTAAGCTTCTCTCACTATTAGTTCATTTAATACCTATCAGTTCACACTTTCACTAATTATATTTATTATCAATTTGTAAAAGTAAATCTCTGCTGTAAGTATGGATATGTACGAAGTGTATGTTAAAGCAGTGTCGTTTTCTGCGGGTTGTGCATCCACTGCAATGATGTTAACTCCTTTGTAAGTACTACCTAATATTGATTACCTACACAATATGAGGTAATGGACAGCTTTATTTATCATAATTCATAAATCACTATATTTAAATTGTCATGTCATAATGACTAATATAATGTGAATATAGAAGGAAGTTTTACTAACTAGTATAAAATAAGTAGAATTATTTATTTCTTAAATTATTGTGTAATGCGAAGGAGTAACTCAATTATTTTTAAATAGGTACCTTACCTCAATATTTTTTTTCTAAAATAATTATAAAACTAAATAAATTCACAATAACTTAAACTATATATACACGAATAAAAAAATCTATCATAGATTTTTCAAACTCCCCACCAAAAGAACATAATATTATGCCTAAATAGGAACAACTAACCATTTTCAAGCAACTATTGATCTTTTAATCTCCTAACTAAATACTCTCATAGGGGAACTTCTGCCCTCTAACAATTTACGATAGTAATTAGACCAAGTTGTATCCTATGAAATTCTAAATCGCATTTAAAAAAAATCTATTATATCTAACTTTATGACTACCTAGTTCATACCTAATTGAAAGTATAAAAAGATAGCGTCAATAGATGCCCTTCACTCGCGTTGTCACGTCATCTAGTTAACTATATAAGACGTTATCATATTTATTTATAGGTATTAGCACAGAACATTGTCATTATTATAAAAAAAAATAGTTTATAGTTTATTACATAGTATTATATTTAAATATATAATTAAATACGTATTGCATAATTTATCTTTAGTAAAAAATAAAAATAATTATATACGCCTCGATGTATTTTAATTATAATACAATAATTAATAAATCTAATAAGTGATGATGACTAGGTTACGAGACTTTCTCGTTTACGGTGTTTGTAGAATATACCTACTAGGCAAGATGTAAATTTATTTTATAAAATGTCAAAAATTAAATATTTATTTTGTCGTATTTTACAAATAAGGCAAATTTGACAAAATGTAACATCTTTAAAAATTTACCTAGATATTGCCATTATAATTATGCGTATTTTCATTTAAACTTATCACTGGATGACGTGTACCTACCAATTTTTCTGTTTTTAGGTAAAACGTTTTCTGTAAAATTTAAAATATATTATTTCAAGCATTTTTAATGAGTACTTACTCCCATGCGCCCTTAACAGAGTAAAAAATATTCTATAATCGTCATGATGATGATTGATGAGTGATTACTCTATGAGCCAGTATAATAAACTATTATCAATAATTAACTGGATTCGCCGATACCTATTTGTATATATTTTTTGTATAGGCTCTTGTAAAGTTGTAGATACCTACCTACCTATATTGAATACAACTATACAAGTATGAAATAGGTACAAGAAAGTTGAATCAAGTCTTTATGTCTTTATGTTTATCTTTATGTCAATGCTTGAATCTTCTCACGACATTAAACCATTTAAAAATGAATTTTGATCGGAAATCACGGCGGAGTAAAAAGAAAAGTAAATTGTGACGGAACAATACCACAGAATAGGTCACATAATTCTGTAAATAAAATTGAAATCGACTGCTACCTACTGATAAAGGTTAAATGTACTTTTCAGTCGATTTATTGCGTTGCATCGCACAAATGAGCCTTTTACGAGGAACATCGCTGGTTGCTGAATACGAGACTACCTTCGCCTCACAGGCCACATAGGGGCATTGACATCAAAAGTTGACAAAACATACAAAATGTCGAATTCCACTTAATTATTATATATGATCAGGAGAGATAGTAGGTATTTAGCGCATTTTTCGAACTCGTAGTACTTAAATTGAGCTAGTTCCAACAATCGAAACTCTTGTGTTCTGTGAAACAGTGAAATTACATCATTTAACAAACCCTTCAGTCACTTAAAAATGTTCATGTTAGGTATGTAAAATGTGTATCAGTACGATAGTACATAAAGAATATTAATATTAATTTATAACTTTTTATAAATATATTATGTAAAATACATGACAAATTTAATTTGTCATGGTAAAAAGTGCCTATATAGTTATCTCATTATAAAATAAAAAAAATTCATTTTTTTTTTCATGATAGCCGTTTGTAGTTTGTACCACAATATTCTTCTAAACTTGTATTATAATACAGATATAACTCAAATACAAAAATATATTTTGCATATTAATTACTAGGCAGTGACATACAAACGGGAGGAGGGGGGACAAAACCCTCAGAAATGTTCAGGAAGAATTAATTTCTTATGAGATGTATATTTTGATCAATAATAATCACCAATAACCCTCCCCCAGTCCCCCCTCCTCAAAAATGCAGTTCTAAGTACGTTACTGATGCCTGATATTAGGTATGTTTGTTGTATCTCAAAATTAAAGTCACTACTCACTAGGTACTTACCATCCACTCATTATATTAGAATTTATCATTTTTTTCTATCACATGTAAGTCATGAGAAATTCATAAAAACATTGTATTTCTCATACTACAAAATCATAAAGCAAATGTTTAAATCTAAATTGAATTTTATAATTCATTAGTTACTAGAATCACAAGCTATAGATAACTGAATTGATTGCTTTAAATATAGGCTAGTATGCAAGGATATTGTGAAGAAAAAGACGTCTGACCATGTCAATTTATCTACATTTGTTGGTGCACTTTTTAGGTAAGTCTACTTAGTACGAGTTGAGATCAATACTAAAACATTTTTTAAATTTTCAGAAGTTCACTATTTTGTCGTCAGGGTTTTATTTTAAATTTACAAACAATGATGTTTGTTCATGGAATGGGACTATTAGTTAATACATTTTACTTAGCGCTTTATTGGTATTATTCAAATAAAAAAGTAACTATTCCAATTTTAGTAAATTTTAAAACAATTTTAAAACAAATTTTAAATACTTCCAGATGAATGTGATAACGACACTTTTTAAAACCACATTAATAAGTTCAGTACTCCTGACATATTCATTTATAGAATCGACAAATCTAGTTGTGACTCGATTCCCAATTATAGTATCAATCATACACTTGTCACTAATGGGTTGGCCATTACTATCAGTTGTAAGTAAAAAATATCAATCCCCATTAAGCGGATTAGACTGTACATAAATACTTCTAGGCAAAAATAATAAATCTATTATTAAATAAAAAGGATTATTAATAATTGTTTTCTTACAATGCTATTGGTTTTAATTTTTATAGAGAGAAACTATAAAAACAAAGAAATGGTCCGGACATCCAAAGCCAATTTTGATAAATTCTATTGTTCTCTGTATTTTATGGCTTCTGTATAGTATCAACATACGAAATATTATCATTTTTGTAAGTAAAAATATTTATTATATTTTATTTTAGTTTCAATAGTATTAATTGTGAGGATCTTTTTTATTTATTGTTTCAGACTCAATGTTTAGTAGCACTGTTACTTAGCTCGGCACAATTGGGATTATGGGCAATTTACCCAGCAGAAAAAATTCAACGCAATAAAATGGAAAAACATGAATGATTACTGTTGTTATAGTTTTACAATTTCTCGTTATAATTTTAATAAATATTTGATTTCATAAAATAAAAAAAAATATCATTTTAACAATGTTAACTATAAATCGACTCCTTAATTTTGTCCAACACATAATAAATAAAACAATGCAAGGTAGACAAAAAAAAAAATGTATTACTAATTATAATTATTGTGGAAATCCAGTTCTTTGAATGTAATTCACAGTTTATATAAAAGGGTAAAGTAAATACAAATTTAATGGCTATGGTACTATGAACAACAGTAGGCTTAACGACGATAACCCTTTTATAAAAAGAGCTGGAAACATTGTGAGAACTAACTTGTTTTGTTATCAATCATATAAAAATACTTAAGCGTTGAATGAAGCTAAGAAATTATTAACAACAGTTTTCAATTTTGCATCAGTATCATCTGAAATTTTTCCTTCTTTTGCAATGCTTTCCAATAATGATTTCTCGGAGGTTCTAAAAATGTATAAATCAGGTTAATAAAATCCGTTGGTTGATAGTATAAATTATAAGTATAACAAAAAAGTACTTGATGTGCTGTAAGAATTCTTTCTCAAAAGTAGTGATTTTGGATGGTTCCATTTTATCAAGGAATCCTCGTACACCACAGTAGACAACGGCAACTTGTTCTTCAATGGCCATTGGCACTAAGATACAAATATACATTTTTCATAATTTAGAGCATTAAAAATATTGACATGTACATATACCAAATTATTAACATACAATAAAAACAAATAGGGATTACAAAGTAATCCATCCTAATTATTTTCTTACCATATTGTCCTTGTTTCAACAATTCAGTCAGACGAACACCTCGGTTCAAAAGTTGTTGAGTAGCTGCATCCAAATCAGAACCAAATTGAGCAAAAGCTGCTACTTCACGATACTGAGCTAATTCCAGTTTCATGGAACCAGCTACCTATAATTACAATCATAAGTTTTTATGAACTTATTTTTGTAGAAAAATGAATTAAAATTGTATCTATTACTCACTTGTTTCATGGCCTTAGTTTGGGCAGCAGAACCGACACGAGACACAGATAAACCTACGTTAATAGCTGGACGGACACCTTTGTAAAACAATTCTGTTTCCAAGAAAATTTGTCCATCGGTGATGGAAATTACGTTAGTGGGAATGTATGCAGACACATCACCAGCTTGGGTCTCAATTACGGGCAATGCAGTCAAAGATCCACCACCTAATGTTTCGCTCATCTTAGCCGCTCGTTCCAAAAGACGAGAGTGAAGGTAGAACACATCACCAGGGTAGGCTTCACGGCCAGGTGGACGCCTCAACAACAGGGACATCTAAAAAAAGATTAAAATAATTTATATATCAATTTAATGTATTATTAAAAAATGTCTATATACTTGACGGTAAGCAACAGCTTGTTTGGATAAATCATCATAGATGATAAGAGCATGTTTGCCATTATCTCTGAAAAATTCACCCATGGCACATCCAGAGTAAGGGGCCAGATATTGCAGGGGAGCAGCATCAGAAGCTGTAGCCGATACAATGATAGTATATTTGATTGCACCTATAAGGTAATTTTAACAAATAAATAAACTTTTGATTTAAAACTTTAGTAAAAATAATAATTCTATTCTTTAAAAACATTTATACTAACCAGTGTCTGTCAATCTTTTTACAATTTGGGCAACAGTTGATCTTTTTTGTCCAATGGCAACATAAATACAGTACAGTTTCTTCTTTTCATCTTGGGCGTCATTAAATCTCTTTTGATTGATAATAGTATCGATAGCCAAAGCAGTTTTACTAAATAATGCACAATTTATTAAATAAATAATATAACTTAAAAATTAATGAAGTTACTACTACTGACCCAGTTTGCCTGTCTCCAATGATCAATTCTCGCTGACCACGACCAATAGGTACAAGTGAGTCAACAGCCTTAATACCAGTCTGCATAGGTTCTCGTACAGACACACGGGGAATGATACCAGGAGCCTTGATACCCACACGGTACCTAAGCTTAGATGTCAATGGTCCCTTACCATCAATAGTATTACCTAAAGCATCAACCACACGTCCAAGAAGGTCTTCACCAACTGGTACATCCACAATAGCACCAGTACGTTTTACAACATCGCCTTCTTTGATTAGCTTGTCGTTACCGAATACTACAACTCCTACATTGTCAGGTTCCAAGTTAAGGGCCATACCCTAATAATGAAAGAAATTCTATTAACTACTATTAAAATATAGGACCACAAAATATAACCATCTAAAAATGTTATATTTCAAAATCATATACTGAATAAAATATAACTTGAAGCTTAAATACATGTGTTCTAGAATTTTAAGACAATTAATTTTAAATATTTAAACTTTAAATATCAAACCTTCAATCCAGAAGAAAATTCCACCATCTCCTCTGCTTGTACATTTTTTAATCCATAAACTCGAGCAATACCATCACCAATACTCAAAACGCGACCAGTCTCTTCTAAATCAGCCTAGATTATATAAATTATTATATAATTATTATATAATTTATTTGGTATTACAATTTCTAGCTTTTAATACAGGTAATACATACTTTGGGTGGAGCTCCCAAAATTCTTTCTTCCAAAATGGAAGAAATTTCTGCAGCTCGGGCACTGCATGTTATATGTAATGACCGACTGATGAGTTTTGATGTGGTCCATGAAGCCTTGCTTATCTGAATATAAGCATAACAATTAAAATCCAATTAATTCACAGTCAATAATAACGATACTAAAAGTTATTTAAACAAGTTAAAAAATATATATTTCTATGTTTTACAATAGCAAAATCTAGTACATAAGTCGAAAATAGTTAAGCTTACATACCAAGATTTTGTTCAAAATTATTAAGTTACGCATATTTTATGTGAGAATAACCTTTTAAATATAAAAAAAAATTATAGATACTTAAACTACAATCAAAGGTCATAAGAAGGTTATATACATAAGTGTGTATTATTTATAAGTGCAAAAAATTACAACTAACAAAATAATAAAAAAAGGAACCAAGACCAATAAATGTACAATATCAATGTGTTAATATCATGAAGTTAAGTTGAATTAAGAAAATATTACAGACGAAAATTAAGGATCGCCCCTACTAGCCGACCGGCATCGTAGACTACGTTTACGCCGTATCCGCCGAGCAATATTAAGAAAAATTACAAATTATTATACTTTACCTGGGGTAATGTGTTGTTTAACTGTTTTCCGATTTTTGTAGCCAAACGGAGGGATAGGTTAGCCATATTGATGATTTTAAAACGTGAACGTGTGTAACTAGCTGGGTGTAAATTCTAGCACAAACAGGATGGTGATGAGAAAAGAAAATGGATGGTCGAAAATCGTTTGACCCCCCTATTCGACGGACAGCCAATCTATGTGAAACGCAATCTATTAAACATATGTTATGTAGTGTGACCAACATAGGTGAACAAAAATATCTTCAAAGTAATTTTGGTGGAGCGAAAACCAAATGGAAGTTGTTGTTGGGCATCGGGCAGTTGATCAAAAATTGTGCTATTATTCTTACACTATGGCTATTATAATATTATATTAAAATATATAACTTAAAATTGGAAATTGGAATGTAGTCGTAAATTATTTAAAGGAACAAATCTAGTTTACGGCCCAAGCTCGTTTTTCAATTTTTTTTTATTTTCAAAATAGGTATGTGTTTTAAGACACTGAATTTGAATATGTTTGAAAAAATTGTGGCTCTTTTTTATTACGGAAGTTATACCAAAAAAACCGGAGAACAATTGATTTTTTTAAGACATTGTGGTAACCTCAGTAAAAATAACCAAAAACTACTTTTTTTTTAATTTTTTTTTTTTAAACGTGTGTTTTGGTATGCCTAAGTTTTTGATTCAATCTCATTTGGTATGAACCTACTTTACCAGACACCCTTTTTTCAAAATACTTAGTTTTTTATGCTGAATTCAAGCGTTTGAAAAAATTTCCGGAAACTTGCCGTTCAAAAGTTATGACAGTTCGAAGTTGCAGTGATTACTCGTGTATCGGCACTCGTCGCTACGCTAGAATTATGCCAATGCTAATATAAACATTCAGTGAAATTTTCATGTATATAAAGTCATTAATTTTCATTTATATACAGTCATTCGTTTTTAAATTACAACAAAATAAGTAAATCGCTACACGAGAAATCGAGTGAATATCCAATGTTGTAAAAATTTTAATTTCAAACGCTAATAAAAATTTAATTTGACTTTCTTCTAGACATTTTTTTTTTTTTTTTTTTGATATAAGTAGATAATCTTATAAGGAATCTTGAATTACATTTTAAAATCTTAGATTTAAAAAGAAAAATTTTTACGAAGTCTTAACTCAAAATAATTTGCTAATTTTCGTGGTTTTTCCATATTTTGTCAATTTTTGAACTTTAAATGCTTATAAAAAAAAACTGTGACTAATGATTATTAATATTTTTCAAATGTCATTGTAACAATATAGTAGGTGCCTTGTATTAAATTTTTAAGTATTTTTACTCAACAAATAAAGTTTTATTGACATTCATGGAAAAAAAAAAGGTGGGTAAGTGGATGTCGCTCTGCTGTACAGTAGGTTACAAGTGGGTCACTGTATAATGGATGGTATTAAATTTGAATCCAATGATACAATATCATTGTATAAGAAAAACGATTCTGAGCGAAGACGGTATGTCAGTCTAGGTTTAAGACATATTATATACATATCTATGGTATTAAAAAAAAATTGACCTATAATAAATTCCAAATTAATCATATCACAATATCCATTAGGTACTTATAAGTTATTACACGTTATACATCAATAACAAAACCTGATACTATCATAGATATATAATATAGTGTACATTAGAAGTTTCAAGTACCCACGAATAGTATTATACACTCACAACAAAATAACTAAAATAGGTATGCTAGGTTTTTGATTATGTAATTTCGTCCCAAATTTGAACTTAAAATGTCTGTAAAAAATAACTGTGCTCATATATTTTTTAGATTTTTTGGCTACAGTATGAACTATTTATGAGAATCTTTTTTTTAAATTTTCAATCCTTAGCTATAAAAACTGAACATTTTATAATTTATTAATTACGATGATTGATAATTTTCGAGATTTTGATAAATTTTGTCAAAATGCGATCTTTAAATGCTTATAAAAAAAATTGTGCCTATGTATTTTTAATATTTTTCAATTAATATTGTAACAATATATCAGGAACCTTGTATTAATTTTTTACACTTTTTGGCCCAACAGATAAAACTTTATTAATATTTAAAGAAAAAAAAACTAAAAAAATTGAAAACTGAAAATGTCCGTAAACGGCTCAAAAAGAGTCAAAATATTTTCAAAATTGTATGGTGTATAGGAAATGCTAATATAAACATTCAGTGAAATTTTCATGTATCTACAGTGATTCGTTTTTGAATTACAACAAAATAAGGAAATCGCCACATGAGAAATCAAGTGAATATCCAATGTTGTAAAAATTTGAATTTCAAACGCTCATAAAAATTTAATTTGACTTTCTTATAGATTTTTTTTTTCGATAAATGTAGGAAATCTCATAAGGAATCTTGTATTACATTTTCATATCTTAGATTTAAAAAGAAAAATTTTTATGAATTTCTAACAAATAATTTGCAAATTTTCGTGATTTTTCCATATTTTGTCATTTTTTGAACTTTAAATGCTTAAAAAAAAAACTGTAACTAACGATTTTTAATATTTTTCATCCGTCTTTGAAACAATATAGTAGGAGCCTTGTATTAAATTTTCAAGTATTTTTACTCAACAAATAAATTTTTATTGATATTCATAAAAAAAAAAACTAATAAAATTGGAAACTGAAAATGTCCCTAAACAGTTCAATATAAATCAAAATATTTTGAAAATGTTATCGTGTATAGTAAATGCAAATATAAACAACCACTGAAAATTTCATGTATCTACGGTCATTTGTTTTGATGTTACATCAAAAACCAAAATCGATTTTTTGGAAAACCGATTTTGCGTAAAAATTCCCGTTTTTCCTTAATTTTTATTTAGTTTTTCCCGGCGCTTTTGAAAACTACTGGGAAATTTAAATTTTGACCTCCCCAATGCACCAACGATATTCACTTTCCAATCGAACAAGATACTGAAGCTGAAAATCGAAGCATTATTTCGACTACTTATCGTGTACACAGACACAAAAAAAAAAAAAAAAAATAAAAAAAAAAACACACATCATTGTAAAATCAATACATTCATCGTTTCACTCAGAATCTATAACTAATAAAATGGGAAACTGAAAATGTCCCTAAACAGTTTAAAACATATCAAAATATTTTGAAAATTTTATCATGTATAGAAAATTAAAATATAAACAATTAGTAACACAAGGAAAATTTTCCCCTCTCAACTTCCAGTACCTACCCCCTCAAGGCTCAGAAACCCCAGCCGGCACATGGCTTATTAGTGACTTAGAAAAAGCTAATGCTTTTCGTCATCACTTACACTCAACGTTCCAGCCACATATTGACATCATACCCCGCAACAAAATAGTTGAAATCGACCACTTCCTATCCAGTCCACTACCTCTGACCCTTCCACCAAAACACATCAGACCCAAATACCCAATGAAGTCGAGTTTATAATCAATAAATCTGCGCGTCATATCCAAACCCACCTCGACATCCTCTCGACAATATGGTACAAATAATGGGGGTTCAAACTCAATGAATCCAAATCCATCCACTGCACATTCACTTTCAGACCAATAAGTTGTCCTGTGATAGAGATCACACTTAACAACCAACCTTTCCCGAAGTCCCAACTGCTTAAAATGTCCGTTACCTAGGTGGCTAGGTTTATAGGTACCTAGATCGCCGACTCACGTGGGCTACCCACATACGTAACAAACGACTTGTACTAAATAATCATCAAAGACAACTTCGCCTCCTCCTGTTATCCAAACATCTCTCACTACACAATAAAATCCTTATGTATAAAGTACTCCTCAAACCTATCTGGTCCTATGGAATTCAACTCTGGGGATCAGCCAGACTCCAATATAAACCGAATCCAAAAATTTCAATCTAAATGCCTCAGGCACGTATAACTAAAGCTTCTTTTTATGTTTCAAATGATATACCCTCCACAAGGACCTCCTCATTCTGACAGTAAAAAACATCGCCAAAACCCTATATAAACGGTTCCACCTTAAACTCTCAAATCACCGAAACCCTCTCATCCAAAACCTCTCTTCTCGAACAATCCCGGGTGTCCCTGGCCGACGTTTAAAGCGTAGCTGGTGCCGTGGCCTACTAGACGACTATTCCACCATCCCCGCCATGAAGTGCTATTAATGAATAGTCTTTTCAACAAGTCAACCATGTCCAATTTCCAATATTATCCCTCCATTGTACTTATTGTAAATATTTTTTTATACAGATTGTACAAATAAAAAAAAAAAAACTGTGACTAAGGATTTTTAATATTTTTCATCTGCCTTTGAAACAATATACTAGGAGCCCTCTATTAATTTTTCAAGCTTTTTTAAATAACAAATAACATTGTATTGATATTTATAGAATAAAAAACTAAAAAATTGGAAACTGAAAATGTCCCTAAACAGCTCAAAATATTTTAAAAAAGGCATGATGTATAGAAAAAGGTCTGTAAAAACAGTCAGTAAAACAGTCAGTAAAAATGTCATGTATCTACGGTCATTTGTTTTAGAGTTACACAAAAAACCAAAATCGATTTTCTCGAAAACAGATTTTGTGTAGAAATTCCCGTTTTTCCTTAATTTTTCTTTTGTTTTTCACTACTGGGAAATTTTACTTTTGACCCCCTAAAGTACCAACTAGATTCACTTTCCTATCAGAAAAGATACTGTTGAAAAAAATCCAAGCACTTTTACTGTCCTAAATGGTGATGACAGACACAAAACTAAAAAAAAAAAAACCACACATCATTGTAATCGTTCCACTCAGAATTTAAAATTAGTCAAAAAAGTAATAATTTATTATATTTATATCTAGGTTACCACAATGTTTTAAAAATCAATTGTTTTCCGGTTTTTTTGATATAACTTCCGTAATAAAAAAGAGCGATAATTTTTTCAAATATATTCAAATTTAGCGCCTTAAAACACACATTTTTAAAAAAAAAATTAAAAAACGAGCTTGGGCTGTAAACTAGATTTATACCAAAAAAATGTATCCTTGTATAGGGTGTACATAATCTGCGTACCTACAAATTTTCGAATTGGTCATTACTGATGGTGGAAAATTATTTTACTCAAACAATATTTTCCTTAACCTTATAAGGGTTAGGAACTTCTGTCTCATCATATTCTGATGTTACTTATATTATGTTATTTTGAGTTAATTTATTTTTAAATCAGTATTGACAAGAATTTCCATTAGTATTTGAATAAGTTGGTGAATGTGAGGGTGGGAGGTATCACATTTACTATTGAAGTGCATGTGAAAGTTTTCAGCTCTATTCGTTGTTCTTGGGCATTGTCTGGTTCACATAAGAGTAGTTATAAAGTAACTAAAATGTTTTGTATTGTAATTAATTAAAATATGAATATCTTTCTTATTTTGCATTAGAGAAAATGTGTTCCCTATAAATTTTAATAAATGTTTTCCTCTAAAACTACTCAGTAAGCTGTATTCTTGGAACGTGTAAAAAAGTTTTTATGCTGTGTTTTTAACTGGTGTGGCGTCCTGTGGCTCATATTTAAAAATTAAAATAATATAATGGAAGTTTTTTTTGATATTATAATTTTGATTCAAATTCTGAGCATTTTAAAATTGTAAATCCACTGATACATATTATTGATCTAAAATAAGTTAAATTATTTATAACTAAAATAAATTGTTTAGTTACAAAATAAATGTGATAACAAATTTTTTTTGTTCATTTTTAACTCTATTGTATTTATAATATAACGATTTATTTATTTTTTTTTGATTTTTTAGTTAGAAACATTTCTTAATCATTATTTTTAGCATTGTTTTACAAATGTCTAGCACCTACTTTATCATGTGAAAAGAAAGTTCTTTTTTTATTATTTTTGCTTAACCCGTCGTTGGTATCGCTATGCAAAGTCCCGCCATTGGTATTGAGTGAGAGCTGTGCTATTATTTTGTCATTATTTATTATATAATGAACATAAAATATTGAAACCAACAACGAATTATTTATAGTTTAATATTTTACAAAAAATGTTCTTACAATTTTTCTTGATTATAAATTGTTAACCACTAAAAATTAATTTATAATTTTTTATACATAATTATATAATAATATAATCATTATCATTCATCTTCGCCCTAGTGGTCTGGAATATTTTGCTGATTATTATACACTACTCATATGAATGTTTACGAAAAAGTATTTGGTTGACCTAATGAGTGAGCTCAACGCTCAATTTATGGATATTAACAACATTGCATGTCGATATCTAATCAAGAATTATTTATAAAATTTTTATATTGCAAAAGTATATTTAAACATGTGTCGATTGAAGGTATAAATAGTATCAGATGAATCAAGTAATAAATAAATAAGTGGCTCTCAAAATACTAACGAGGTGAGCAGCTCACATCGCAACCAGGTTAAATTTAAGTTTTTTAAATGCTTATTTTAATGATATTGAGCACTATAAGTCCCGAGCCCTGCATATTAGTTTCACTAATACCCCAAAACATAATAATATAATATAATATATCTATAACTTATACAAAAATGGTTAAGTACTCTTCTGATTTCTCCAATTGTTTTAAAGGTTTCAATAGCAATGATGTTCACTTGCTTAAAATCATTGATTTGTTATAATATTATTTTTATACGGATGATAAATCGAGTCTTAACTCTCAAGATAAGATTTTAAGGAAACTGTAAAAAAAATAAAAATAATTAGAGAAATAATCATGTTATTTTAATTTACACATTATTTAAAATAGGCCATTACCAAAATATTCTTTCTCATTAATTTCATTACATATACTTAATTGTTAACATTTTTTTTTTAGTTTTAAGATGATGACTGATCTTTTTCTTTTGCATCTTTTTCCTTCTTCTCTTTAGCTTTGGCTTCTGCTTTTGCTGCAGCAATTTCAGCTTCCATTTTCTCATATTCAGTAATAAGTTTCTCAACTTCATGTTTTTCAAGAATGTTTGTGACAGTCTGATCACTTTCTCGTTTAAGTGTAGCCATTTCCACTAAAAAAATGTATATCAATTATTTGAACTAATATTTATTTGTGGCATTAGTAACGTCTTACTAAATTGAAGGTACTTTAAAGTTTGTTCAAAGACTAAAAAATGTATGAATGTTATTTAAATTATCATTGTATATTAAAAAAAAGCATTAAATAAGTATTGAGAAAATCGAAAAAATGACGTCTCTAAAGCACTATCTTGATCCCATTTGCTAAAAGATAAGATATATTATGTTGAAATCAAAGTACTCCTCCAGTTAGAAATGTTGTATACAGGATAAAAAAAAATGAACACCATAATCCTCGCTCCGCTCAGAATCTAAAACTCATTACTAGGGTTATGATGTTTATGACCCATTAAAAGCTATAAATAAACATATGCCCAAAAAATGTAAAAAATATGCAACTTAAACAAAATACGACATTATAAAATGCCCTAAAAATTTTTATTATTCATTTGAAATATAATATAAATTTATAATAATAAGTTATTAATAACTAATAGTAGTAATTTGATAATTCAAAATTCAGGGGATCGAGTTAAAATTTGATTTATAGTGGTTTTTGATTTACTGAGTGTTCGAATAATCGGGAAAAAGTAAATAGTTTTAATTAAAGAGATGTGGAAAATTGTATTAGATGCATACATTTAACATTATATTTATAATCTATTATTGTATATGTTAATGTACAAACATATGTATGTATTATTAAATCTTATTAATGAAATCTTATATTTTTTTTTTTGTGAAAAAGCATTATTTAACTTACTGATATCTATGATACTATAAACTAATATAATATTTTAGTGCCGTCGTTATTAACTTAATTAGTAATTACTAATACTTCAATTAGGTTATTTATACAATATAAATGTGATATAATCGCATATAATATTATAAATTATAATTAAAAATAATTTATAATAAAGAAATTAGAATTAGAGGTTCTGGCAAAGTTTGAATTGTAGTGTCTCCCACAGACATACATGTATTTTATTTTAATTATAGAGGAACCAAGCGTTTAGTTTGATGTATGAAGTTTTTCAAATTATCAAGTGACGACTGTAATTTTTAAATTTTAGATTTTAAGTGGAATAATAAATATATTGGATTTAAAATGGTCTGTATTATTTTTTTTTTTCAGTATACACTTTTTGATGTGGAAAAATCATCAACTTTCACTACTCTAGACTTTTTTTTTTTTAACATTTTAATAATATAGTCACAAGTTGATATTACAAAATCAAATATATTATATTATTATAATATATTGAGACTATATTATACAAAACTAATATATTTGTCAATTTATTTGTGTATGCAAGTTGTTACTAGTCAGACGTATTTTATCTTAACAACCATGGTTAGTCATGTCTAGATACAGAGTTTTTTAAATTATAAATTTTAATCAAACTTTTCATTTATTAATTATGATGGAATTTAAACAATCAGATAAAAGAAAATTAAAACTCCTAAGAGAAGTGTTCTATGTTACACACAGATGATACATAATGGGTGCGTGTAAAACAAATTAACATTCAAATACACAGATATAATGATAGCATCTGAATCGAAAAAAAAAAATTTATGTTTATTATACTTCTTTTGAGTGTGAAAGAATTAGGAGATTTTGTCCAACTCTAAATGTATTTATTTTTTTGGTTCATAAGTTTTTTTTATTCAATCTGTCACAAAAAGAACAATATTGATGGTAGATATAAGCTAATTAAAATAAAAATAAAAAGGCAGATTAAACAGACCGCAGAGGCCTCCCAGAGGAGATATTACGACAATCTCTAAAAATAAAGAAAGGTTTTTCCAACTGTTAAGAACTAATAGATATTTGTACATTCCCAGTTTGTTATTAAATTAAAAATAAATTATACCTTTATCAGCTGTAAGTTTTGTAGCGTCCAAAGTTTTTGATAGAATTTTCACAGCCAATTTTTTTGCTTCATCTAAAGTCATTTGTCCTTCTTTATACTCAGTTTTCAATGATGCAATGGCAGCCTATAATAATAATTGATTTATTAAATAACAGTAAGCTGTTTAATTAAATTGAAATTGTTTACAACGTACAGCACTGTTCGTTCCAATACAAGTTGCTTTCCAACCACAATAATTTCCACTAGGATCTGACTGATACAATTGAAAGCCATAATGTGAATCCCAACCCATGTATAATATTGATACACCAAATGGTCTTTTGCCTATAGAATATACCAATACAATAAGTATAAATTGTCTTTTATATATTTTTTTTTAATAAACACCTCCATATTGAGTATATGCTTGTTTTACATCACACAACCACGAAACCAGCTGTTCACAGGGTATAGAATCTCCATACTGCATACGATAACGTTCTGAAATAGAACGTAATTCACTAACCAAGACATTAGCATCAGCAGTAATACCAGCTACACTGCAAACCATGTCACTAGAAAAAATGTGTGAAAGTTAAGACTTTAGTTTCAAAATAAGAAATTAAAAGTAGTTAAATTACTCATTTAGTTTATAAATTTTCTCTGAGCCACAAGTCTCATCAAGCAGTTTATTCACATTCCGTTTTTCAGCTGCAAGGAGAACTCCATCATTTGTAAGTATGCCCAAACACGTTCCAGCATGACTGATTGCTTCTATAGCATATTCCACTTGGTATAGTCGACCTAAAGTAAATAATATACTGCATCAGTACATAGATTCACTACATATAAACAATTTAAAAACAACTATTGATGTTAGATATTACCTTCAGGAGAAAAAATAGTTGTTCTTGTATCATATCTTCGCGCCTAGAAAAAATGTAATAAGAAAATTAAAATAGTTTTATTTATTTATAAATGTTATTAGTCTATAAAAAAAAGTTGAGAAGATTATTTAACATTTAATAAATATATTTTTATATCTCATTACCATTTTAAAAGTATCTAGAGAAATAAAAGTTGTAAAATAAAAAAATGAAAACTAATACATAATAATATTGTTGATAAACAATGACAATTTAAAATTGAAATTAAGTTAAAACTTAAAATCCGGGATTTTTTTAAGGTTTGTGAATACTGAATAAACGCAGTGTAATCTAGTTGATGTAGAACGTCTTTGAAATTAACAATTCTGTGATAAAACTACGATTTAAGATAGTACTTATCTAATCGTGCTTCCTGGTTTCCGTTTTCTTCCTGGGTGCGTTTTCCTACCAGACAGTAAATAAAAACGGTTTATATCACTAGAAAAAAAAACGGTTTATATCACTTTCATGGATGAAAATATCATATCAGTTTGGCTTGGAGTAAACAACAAATAACATTTATCACTGGCCGCCGAATTAAAAAATATTTGAATTTTTAACATCATATTATTATAATATATACAAATACAATTTCACAACTGAGGCCGTATTTTTTTTTTATTCACCGAAATTTTTTTAATATATTTCCAATCATATTGTGTACTACTTCACTTAGTATATTTATTAGGCAGTGGTATTACTTATGTGTTTAGGTAGTTGCAGGTAAGCATAATATAAGATTGTTAGTTTATTATTCATTATTATTCTCCTAGACTCTACACCATACATGTCAACTTATTGAACTTAAATAAACAATCTTAGGTACATATAACGATTCATTATTTGAATAATTAACCTGTAAGTGGTATGGTCTGGTGCCATAGACCGCTGCAGTTTTTGTTTTGGTTTACTTATTAAAATGTCGTACCACTTACGGGTTAAATATGGAAATAAATACCAATATCATACCAATATAATAAATATTAAATATACACATACAATTAACACTAATGACTGAATCCAATCAGATTCATTTTGTTCTAAGTACATATTATGATATATATTTATTTGGTATAATCGTATAGATAAAATTAGACATTTTTTTTAAACTTTATTGAGTTTTATATTGTACCAAAGTATTGTGTATTATTTATAACATATTAAGTTATCAATTGCGTAAATTGCGATATTGTTAACATTTATATTTCTAACATAATAAGTAATAACTAATTTAATTTAATTTAACAATTAATATAATTGATATACCTTTATACAAATATAATAATTTATGATATGTTTAATTATGTAAAACAGGTAGTCAATCTCTATTGATGAATATATAATAATATAATGTTTTATATTACTAATATATAGTATAAGTCTAAACAGTACTTTATGATAGACAACTATGACTATATTATGTTAATTAGTAAACTGTTTAGCACTATTCGTTAATTCAATAATAATTTTCTTCACACACCATGTTTACTTAAGTGTAATTTATGTTTTTACAATATTCATGATCAACATCTCAAAAAAGTAATAATATTTTGGTATATATAATAAATAATAATGTATATAACACTTAATATTCTAAAAGAATTTTGCGTACCACAGCCGTAATATAAAACAGTATTTATATAAGTTTTAATATTGTATAATATATTAAACAATACATATATACCACAAAACAGTTAACATACATATTAGTCACTTAACATTATAAAAGTAATGAATACAATTTAAAAAAATTTCAGAATCTGTGGAACATCATTAATATAGGCCATTATGGTTTAAATGTTAAACTGTGTCATTATTATTATTATTATTATTATATTTAAATTTAAACTATTTATTGTAAATCTATTTATTAAAATATTATAATTATGTATATTTTACACTGTATGTCAGTACCATACTGTATATTTAAAATAAAAAGTTAAAAATATAAAAGTTCTTTGAACAATTTTGAATTGGAATATTCAAATTGTACCAATTAGTAATTTAGTTATTTGTTGTATTAATCATATTTTAAGTTAAATATAAATTCTTATGTAATTATATTTATTACAATAATTAGATAGAAAATACATTTATTATAAACTACAAAGGTACAAATTAACTTAATTTAAATTTTTAGTATTTTTATAAACAATAGTTTGATTCTTACAATCTTAACAATAATTTAATGTTTCATTCCTCGCAATCATAATTAATTTCAAAAATGATAAAATTATTATTAAAATTAATCATTATTCAGTTGTGTAATTTCATCTATCTGAAACTGGTAATGACGAAATATATGTATGAACGGAAGAAAACATAATTGAGTAGTCCATGTTATACATTGATATCCTAGTTTATCTGGAACTTGAAAACCCTCTTTTGCTGACTATAAGAAACAAAAAAATACATTTAATTGTAATTCTTGTAAACATATATTTTTAAGTAACTGTAACATAGGTATTGCAAATTAAGTGTTATTTATTTATTATGATACCGTTTTGGAGGGTAAACAGTTATTTAACTAACATAGTAAACATATGTGTGTAGTTTGTATAATGTATTATGTGCCAAGTTGAGGTAATTTCTGATCTATAGACTTTAACGATACTGGATGAAACTTTGGGATGTGATTTTTAATAAATTGATGTTATAATAAGCTATTAAATGTTTATTAAAATACAACTTGTAACAGATGTCGGGTTCTTGGTATTAGGCTTAAATAATAATATCAGTTCAAGTTCAGATATATAATTCAGAGGCAATTTATTGACAAAGATTTTAATTTTTAGTTACAATAAATAATTTATGCATGATGTACTTACAGTATCAGTTAAAGAAGAAATATAAGTATTAAGTAGGTATTTTAGGTATCTATTTTAGATTCTGAATGGAGCAATGATTGTGTTGATTTTACAATGATGAAATATTTTATTTTATTTTTGTGTCATCATATTTTGGTGCAGTAAAAATGCCTAACATCTTTTCTACTTCAACATTAAAAATAATCTAGTTAGTACTTTGGAGGGTCAAAAGTAAAAAATTCCCAGAACTTTTCAAAAATATCAAGAAAAATAAACCAACAATTAAGGAAAAACTAAGATTTTTATGCAAAACAATTTTTAGAAAAAATCAATTTTGTGCTTTGGTGTAACTCTAAAAAATAAACTTAAATACATTAAAATGTTCAAAATATTTTGGAATTTTTTTAATCTATTTAATATTTATAAACATAAGGAAATGTTGTCGTAATATAAAATCAAATCTATGGTAGGTTGTTATGGTACTTACGATCTATGGGTATAGTACCTACAAAGTTATAATTTGTAATCATATTATATCATCATTAATAATGTATCAATAATATTCTATCCTTTGGTAATATTGATATTTATACATTATTATAGGCATGTAAGTATAAACATACTTAGTATATGTAATTCATTGTTTACATAATTTTATACTTGATAGTTAACAGTATAATAATATAAACAATTTGATAGATACTCTTATTCGGTATTACAGTATAAAATTGAAAATTATTATCTCAAATTTTTCTTTTTATCATTTGTTTTTATGATGCTCCCTAAATTGATGGGTGCCCCCGAGAACTTGTCCCCTTTGCCTCCCCCTAGTACGACTATGATTATATTGTAAATAAAAAATTTAGTATTAAGGTATACAACTTTTGTTCCTAAATTAAATATTATTTTTAGAATTTTCACATAATTGCACACTTCAATAGAATTTTATTTAGTATTTTGTGTCATAAAGTTACCAGCAATGTCCCAAAATGAATCACATCCAATTGTCAGAACACTGAATTTCCAAACTTGTTATGTGTCCTTTGAAATTTAAATATGTTCAGATGCTCCGTACTATTAAAATTGGATACTGGTTCCGCAATATATTACCTATAAATTAAAAGTTTGTTAAAAATATGTCAGTGAACTATTTGTTTTCTCTCTGACCTATGAGTAACATAACAAATTTGTGTAGAGCAGATCCAATTTTGTAATGTTAGCTTTAATAAACTTAAAGTAAAAATATTTTCTAAAGGTATATTTCTTTATATTTTATTTTTAAAGCAAGTTATGGGTATTTTAAGTACCTAATATAATGAATTTAACATAGTTATTTATTATTTATTTCTAGATAACTGGCTGAGCCCTTTGGACACAAATATAATTCTACACACATAATTAGATATATTATAATATAACCATTTAATATAATGATATCAGACAATATAATGTAGTCATAGCACCATACAGATAACTCACTATTAAATTAATAAATCAATAAAATCCCATGAGGTGCCCACAATAATATTCTTACCTTTAAGTTTTCGTATTCAGGTTAATATTAATTATTAATGTTTTTATAACTTACTTGAATAATTGCAATATTTATAATGTATACTTGGCCTGTAGAATTGTCTTAAAGAAAATCAAATTCTCAAAAATTTTCAATAAATTGGCTTGACTTCCTAGTTCCTTGTAGTCGTAGGTACCTACATCATATTATTATATTTCAGTTTTGAAAACCATGATATAATAGGTACAATGTGTATCGTGTATTCGTGAGAACTAAAATCAGTAACAGTAGCAGTAAATCATTAAGTTACTTTCAGCAAATATTTAAAATTTTAGAGAACTCACACAACTACTTACTTACGTGTGTCGTGTTTGAACTATTCAACTATGAGACGCGAGTTAGACAATAGAGTATAGACCATGGCTATAGACATTACAAAATGTCTGTAAAAGTGTAAACCAAAAAGTCTAAAACTACAAACTTATCAGTTATTATTGACCTAGCTAGACATTGATAAGAATCGGTACGATGTGTTGCCTATACAAGTCCCTAACATAATACGGTAATCGGAAAAGAAGTACCTATACGGATAAAAAAATAGTGAAAAACGTACTGACAATCTTTTTCGTGTACAGTTCTACAGTTGTGCTTTGTAACAAAAATACAGAAATCGTTTGACTGATGTGCATTTGGACGATTTACTGCTGTTGTCAACATCAAATACAACCGTAGGGCTGCATATATAGTATGCGGTTTACCGGTGAATTTACGAATATAGTATGCGGTCTGCCGCAAATAAATAAATTATCAATTATATCATAATATTATGGTATAATTGTTGTGAAAAACGATGAATATTGTGCATTATCTTAAATAATTTAAAAAAAAATGAATAAATAAAAAATTTGTTTGTCAAAATTATTGTTGTCTATGAAAAACAAATATAATAATAATAGGTAATAATTTATAAAAAAAAAAAGGTGGGCAAGTGGGTGTCGCTCTGCCGTACAGTAGGTTACAAGTCTGTAACTGTATAATGTATAGAATTAAATTTGAATTCAATGATATAATATCATTGTATAAGAAAAACGATTCTGAGCGGAGATGGTAGGTATGTCAGTCTAGCCCGAGTCTAGGTATAAGACATATTATATACATATCTATGATATTAAACAAAAAATTGACCTATAATAGGTAGGTACCTATAATAAATTCCAAATTAATCATATCACAATATCCATTTGGTACTTATAACGCATTATACATCAACAAAAACCGTGATACTATCATAGATATATAATAGTACACTTTAGAAGTTTCAAGTACCCACGAATAATATTATTCAATCACAACAAAATAACTAAAATAGTTATTCTAACTTCTAAGTTTTTTAAATATGTAATTTCGTTCAAATTTGAATTTAAAATGTCTGTAGAAAATAACTGTGTTCATATATTTTTTAGATTTTTTGGTTACAGTATGAACTATTTATGAGAACCTTTGTTTTAAATTTGCAATCCTTAGCTATAAAAACTGAACATTTTATATTTTATTAATTACAATGATTGATAATTTTCGAGATTTCGATACATTTTGTCAAAATTTCAACTTTAAATGCTTATAAAAAAAAATTGTGTATATGTATTTTCAATGTTTTTGAACTGATATTGTAACAATATCAGGAGTCTTGTATTAAATTTTTACAGTTTTGGCCCAACAGATAAAACTTAATTGATATTTATAGAAAAAAAAACTATAAAAAAATGTCCCTAAACAGTTCAAAATAAATCAAAATATTTTGAAAATGTTATCGTGTATAGAAAATGCAAATATAAACAACCAGTATCACACTGTAGTTGACTGTATCTCATGACATATTATGGTGATTTTACATGACATGTCTTATAATATTTATGTATAGTAATACCTACTATACCTACAATAATTAAATAATATCATCAAAGAAAAATTAGGTTCATTTATGACAAAGTTTTACATTAGTAAGTATAAAATGTATAAGTTGCTTAAAGATAACAAAATAATGAATGATTTATATATCTAATAACATACATTTTAGTCTATGTTTTCTCGTTTATATGAAGATAATTTAGAAATTTAGGTCATAATATAATATGATATAGGTACCTAAATAATAAATGTTGAGCCTAATGATTTTTTTTAATAATTTATTTATAAATTATAAATTATTTGTACTCCATGATATATATTTTACATTTCAATCTAAAATGTTTCCTTATTTTAAACACAACCCCATCATCATTCACTATTACTTAATGGGACTTGTCTCAGTCACTTTACTATATATACATGTATTATTATTGAACTGTCAAGTATTAATATATATAGGTTTTCACTTTTCAGATGGATACATTTAGTTTTTTTAATACATCAAGGTTGACACAATATTCCAATAAGCATTTCCCTTGACTTTTCTATAACTTCAGTGGTGTATTAGGGGGTATACGGCCACGGCGGATACTTACTTCTCTACATTTTTTTTTAGCTTATACCCTCTTAATTAACGAAGATACGCGCGGGTATACTGCCATATAGCCCCCTATACCTATTAAAATTATTAATATATGTATTATTATTATATTTATTTGATGAATAATTTTATTGTTATAAATAAAGAAAACTTTTTATAAATTTATAATTATTTGGTTTTAGTTAAATATTTTATATTACAAGGAATTTCATGCATTTACATATTTTATCTGGTTAATGTTGTCATAATGTGAGTAACAAAATACAATTCACAATATTTGGGATCAAATACCTACTCACTGTTTTTTTTTAGCGTTTATTTTGAATATTTTGGTTTTAAATGCCATAATATATTTTATTTTAAGACTATATTTAAAATAAAAAGTCAGTGGTTTCATTGTTTTAATGTTTTTCATTGAGTTAATTGTTGAAAAATAATTGAATAGTTGTAATGTGATAGTTATAATAAGGGTTGTAAGTGTACTTGAGCGATTTTTTGATTTTTTTTAAGCTTATATTATTGACACCTAAGATCTAACCACGTAACTACACATAATGCAGTACAATAGAATAAATAGAATAAATTAAATAATAGCGATTACAATAAGGGGGTATAACAATTATGTATGGATATTAGACCTTATCAGTGGCGCAAATAGGGGGGGGGGCTTGAGGGGCTTAGCCCCCCCCCCCCAAAAAAAATCACTCAAAGCCCAAAAAATAATAGTATACCATTCATAAAAGTATGTACCTATAAATTATAATTTAAAAAAAAATGTTTTGGGGCTTGAGCCCCCAACATTTTTTTCCTATTTGCGCCACTGGACCTTATACTAAGTATCATCAATGTAGTAACTTCCTACATTTTTTTACTTGCTGTTTTGGAAAGTGGGCAGCCAGAAAGCCAGCCCTTTTACAAAAATTATGTCAAACACAGTGGCAGAACATACAAGTAATTTTTGAATATTACTTACACGCACTACAAATTTGGAATAATATTCAAATAAACTTATATAGAATATACCTCATCAGAGAGGGTGAGATGAAGAAATTGCACTTCATGTGAGTTGGTTGGATGTATTTTAACTATTTGATTTATTCATATTATGTATTTATGTGAGAAAGTTATGATAAAAAAAAACGTTGATTTTTTAAATAAATGTGTATTTTTATTGGTTTTTAATGATGGTACTTTAATTAAGTATTCAATTTAAAACAATTTAATACATTGGACATTAAAAATGCTATCTACCGATAAACTATGGCATTACAAATTGAACACACTTTTTAATTCACAACTTAACTGAAGTTAATTTCTGCCCACATTTGCAGAATCGGAGTATAGGAGTATATTTGATAAATAAAACTTATTATTAATATTAATTATTATGATATACCATAGGCGTGCCTACGGTGGCAGGCTTAGGGTGCCTGGGCTGCCCCTGCAATTTTTGAAAGCGGTCAACCGAGTCTTAAGTCAGAAGAGTTACAACATTTATTTTTTTTTTAAACTTGATTTTTTTGTCTAATTACCAATTACCTACTTACAAAGATTGATTTCCTGACTTCCGAAATCGGAAAAACCTACTATAACGACTTGAGACAGACGACGACGGTAGCGCATCTAGGTATTATTGATATTATTGTTGTATTATTTTTGATTTGTAGCTGGAGGTGTAATCCAACTATCCAAGGCTGTAGATAAATAATATTTCTGAAGTTACTGTAGATTTTTCCGAAAAAAATTAAATCAGACTTTTTATCACTGTGCTTTTTTTCCGACTCCCAGTTCCGTCCGACGACCATCCCAAATAAAAATGTAACTACGGAAACTAGAAAGGTATAATACTAATTGCGTCCCAGGCATAATATTGGTTAGAAACTTATAAATTTAATATTTAAATTAAACAACGAAGCTTATTTGAATAATTGAATAAAAGAAATTTTGAATCAGGTAGTAGCAGATTTCCTTTTTTCAATCAACACAACGTTAAACTGAATATGCTCGTAAATAGATAACATTTATGAAGTATTAAATATTAATTAATTACATGGTGATTTATCACGACGTTTTTGAGTAAAAATGAAAATGAAAAATCAATATTTACAACAGATTAGAACAGGGGCGGAATTAGGGGGGGGTGGTTAGCGGGATAGACCCCCCCAAAACCAAATTCCTAAGTACGCCACTGTATTAGAATGTTCGTACGAATATTGTTCTACAAAACGAACATGAAGTTCATTACATAACACAAGTCACAAACACAATATTGAGTATTTAGTATTTACTATTTCGGTCTATTGCCGAATTGCCCACCCACCAGTACCGACCAAAGTGTCAAATAGAATAAAAATAAAAACCCTGACGGCTGAGGGGTAATTCCGTCAAATTATGTGCTATGTAACTATTAATTACCAACGGTTCAGTGTATCAGTGAATTCGCCGCGACCGCAGTCCTCACTCCTCGTGCCACAACCCATTCCCATAGATAGAGTGACAAATGAAAATACAGAAAACAACTATATAACACAGCCACACAGGGCGCAGACCGCGGTACCGGCGAGCGTAGCGTATGCACTTTGCAGAAATTCAGTTAGTATTCTTGTCTATGGTTATGTACTATGCAGTATGCAGTATGCACTATGCACTGCTGCAAGTTGCTACACACTAATATTGTCACATGAATATTTAATATTAATACACCATTACACAAGATATTCGGATCAAATACTGAACTTGAGACCTACACGGCTACACACCATATGGCTATATACCTACATGTTTATTATAATTTTAAGTTTTAAAAGTTAATAATTACACGACTGTTATACGTAATCACGTGCCTAAGTTAATAGTTTGGAGAGCTGCATAACAAAACGTGTAAGTACATAATATTGTATACTATAATAATGATCTTAATATATAATATGGTTTTAAGTAAATATTGTACATGTGTACATACCTATAAAATGCCTACCAATTATTACCTAGATGGGTGTTTTTGATAAAAATAATTAAATTAATTTGTTGACAGTGATAAAATAACTAATCATAAGTGTGATTTTTCGCTAGTCGCTCTACGCTTATAAAAATATATTACATATTATATTATGACAATGACTCACACCAGTCACACCTGCAAATTGCAATCACACCTAGGTAACTAATTACTAAATAAATATATTCAGTAGGTACCTATCTAATTTATTCTTTTTATTTAATTTATTTTGTTACAGTTTGTTTGATGGATAGAATGCTGTAATAATCATCAATATCAGAGAAGTAATGAATAATATTTTTAAACGCTATATTGATGCAATGAAGTTCCTTAATCCTTACTAAATGAAAATAAACACTACCAGGGTAAGTAATTTAAATTAAATATTTATAATTGTTGTTTAGATTAATCACATTTTAATTTAGATTTGTTTGAATATGAGTTCGTTGGTCAAAACACTTAAATACCGAAAATAATTGTGCAGCATCTGATAGTTGCTTTTGGTGAAGTGGATTGGATTAATGCTCACAATATTTATGTTGGATACATAATGACAATACAAAATAGTATAGTAAGTTTATATATAGACTATATTATATTTAAGTTTAAGAGTTAAGCATTATAAATTAGCCATAACTACAATTTAACCTGTTACAATGTGTAGTGTCCTAAGCTTGTACCTAATAATAACTAGATAAATACATTCAATATTATCTTCACAATTTGGAGGCGACAAAAAAAATTAATGTTCTATTAACAATTTCTATTTTTGAGTAGAAGGTTTTTAGTATTTTGTATTTTAAAATTACTTTACTACTACCAAAATATATTGTAAAAATAAATAAATATCTATAAGTTTAGTTATTTAGATTCAAATCGTGCAAACTGCACTATGGATTGAAATTATAAGTATTAATCTGAATGTTGTTGTTATTGTTCATTAACTGTATGGTGTAGTCACCACCCATGGCCACCTTAAGATTTTTTTCTGTTGATTTATTTAATTTATTCTATATATTCTTTAGATTAATACCTACATAACTGTGATAAATAATACAAGTAGATTAATGAAATTATTAAATGCAAACAAATATGACAGAAACTTGTATTAAAAAAACAAATTACGTAATCTGAATAAATATATAAATAAAATCAACAAATTTTTAACAATATTATAAAATTAATAATCAACACTTGGTAATATTTAAGAGATAGATCTATGGGTTTTAAAATAAATAGAGTTTCATCAATACCACCTATATAAATTCAGAAGTACACATTTTTAATTCTTAAGATTTTGTTAAGTGATGAATGAAAAAATGACAAACAAGATATTGGAAAATATTATAACAATGTTCTCAACTTTTTTTTAATACTTTTTATCACCCATTTAATTCATTGGTGTTGATGAATACAACAATAACCATAGTATCAAAAAAAAACTAAAAAATTACACTATTTTCAAATAAAATATAAATGACTGACCAGTGGCTATAGGTGGCGACTCCACCATACAAAAATAATATTATACTTTGGTATAAGTTATTAGAACTTCTGAAACAAACAATAATTATTAATTAATATTGGAAATATTAGAATATTAGAATCTTTTTTTTATAGAATTCAACAAAATCAACAATGTCATTAATAGTTTTGTTTTTATTAATATCAATAAAATATGTTAAAACAAAATAAATATTCAAATTTTAGAAAACAAATTAGATAACAACCCTTAATGTTACATACATAAGCGTGTGCACGGGATGGGCTTGTTCATGGGCTATTCAGTGGTATAAGAATTCTGATTTTTGATTGTCCTATATCAACAAAATTAACAAGATTCTCTTAAATCTATAAAATAGGCAAACAAAAAATGGTTCTATTTAATCGAGGATAAGATAAATTTTGGACATTATATCACAACCAATCAATTTGGACTTAAGGAATATAATATGCAAATGCATATAAATCCTAGCCCTAATCATGACTAGAAATATATATATTATACCTTAAAATATAAACAGAATAGATAACAGTGTAACACTTAAAATAATTTTTTTCAAGTATCATTGGCCCACCCTGCCACTACGGGCTGCGCACACCTATGGTTACATACATGTATTAATCTTTGAGATGTTGAGCATATTATATAAAGCCTTTTTCAGTTTAATAAACAAATTAATATAGGTATACCAAAATAATAATGTAAAATGATCTCATTATGGGCAACAACAACTTTCATAAGTTGTTATCCTAAAATGACGTTATAGTTCACGTGTTGTCTCATCAAACAAACTAGTTATTAATATCATGTTAGTATTCCCTAACAAGTATAATAATGCATAATTTGTGACTTTTAGTGTCATAAAATAATATGCATTTTAAAAGGTATTATTCATCAGTATTATATTATAAAATTACATTTATTTTTGTAAAGTATTAATTTTAAAATTATTTTCAGCTTATGTAATTTGAGATTGGATAGTAAAATTACAAGCTGTATGGATGGATCAGAGTCAAATATTGGTTAATGGGATATGTGCAGAACTTGTGAATTGTTGTTCCTTTTTTCTGTGGTCAAATACATCAAGTCACAATGTCACATTATCCATCATATCATATCCTTTTAATAATAACAAAATCATACATTATCATAATATAATATTGTTACAAATGCTATGAATTAACTAATGTTAATTCTGTCTATGAACACAGCTGGTAGAACATGCAATATGTTTTAGTTATAAATTAGTATTCTATAGTTATTTGACTGTAAAATCTCAATAAGTAATGGAAAACAATTACTTTATATCAATTGTATGTTCATTAACTTTGTGTTTTAAGTATAATCAAAGAACTAAATTGAATTTTAATAATATTTTAATAAAAATTATGCTTGGACTTTGAGTTGAATGGGCATATTTATGAACAGAACCGTAGCAGGGTTTATCAAAAAATTTAACGGTAAAAATATTTTGACATGAAAACAAAATAAGACTGAAATTGTGAAATGTAATAAAATTAAAAACAAAATAAATTAACTTAACTTACTTCTTAAAATGAAAAATTAATTCATACATAAGTGTGTGACTCTGTATGGTGAAGATTTTCGTAAATTGCAAAACAACACCTGGTTAAATGGAACTGTGATTGACGCACTGCTATTGACTTATGTGAATAATGAAATTGGTTATATTCCTGCGGAAATAAGCAATACAATTTGGTCAAGTACCAAAGTTAAAGTAGCCAAATTTGATTGGACTAAATACTGTGTGTTATTTCTTCCTATCAATCCTGAAGGTAATCATTGGACTTTATTTATTATGGACTTCATTTTGGGTTGTGTATTTTACTTGGATCCTCTGCGTCCAGAATCCGGTGACTTGTACTTACCTCGATTAAAAGAAATGTTGTTTTCAATGTGTGGTAATGAAAAAGCAAAATATTTGCTGCATAAAATGGTTCTTAAAAATATTGAGTATCCTTTACAGAATGATAGTAACAGTTGTGGAGTGTTTGTGTTGTATTTTTGTTGTACATACAATCCAATGTTTACTCAGAGCTTTTCAAAGGAAGTTAATGTGAGTGATTTAAGAAATACATTGCAGAATCGATGTTTAATGTACTCTGATAATATCAGTGAAAGATGCCTTATGTGTGCACAAAATATAAAAGTAAGTTTTACTTGGATTAAGTGCAATACATGTGAGCGAAGAGTTCATAATGTGTGTGTAGGTGGTGTATGCTACAAATTTATGACTAAGGAATTGAAAAATGAAAACTTCACTTGTATCTTATGCAATAAGTATATTAATTAAGTAGGTACCTATTTTATAATTACAAAATAATAAAGTACAAAATAAAAACTAATATAAAATAAAGATAAACAAACTAATACAATACCTATTGTAAGTAATGAATGGTTGGTTACATAAGTTGGGTGTAATTTATAAATTACACGTAGAGTAAAATGGAATCAATTACCTAACATAAGATTGAGTACCTATGTAACTAAGTCATATCTTTAAAAGTGGGAATTAACTAGGTAGGTAGTAAAAATGTTTAAATTAAAAAAAAAAGTTAATTGTTTTAAAATTAACTTAAATTCAGAATGTAACCAGTTAAATTTATTATTTATTAACTATCAACTTTTGAGTTAGAACAATCTTGTGTTCACTTAACTTAGGTTATCTTGAGTTAATTATATTCATTAACATGCCCACAATTGCAAATCTTAGTGTTAACTCCACCATTGACGGTCCTCAGTCCGTATGAAAAAGGAGGAAGGGCGCTTTAAAGACATTTTTATTTTTTAATTGAAGCATTAAAAATTAATCATGCCTCTCTTGGTTTTAAAGTAATGTATTATTCTTTTAAATTGTTTTTAAATCTTAATATTATTTTCTATATTGTGTTTTTTTTTATTTTGAAGGGTATACCATACTGCCATTGTCCAACTGTGAAGAAGTAGGTAGCCAATTTTAATAGTGCAGATCTTCGAAGACCAGGATGTATAGACGTGTATTGGAAAATGGCAAAATATACATAGTTCAGACTTTAGAAATTTAGTTAGAGATGATTTATGGAAACTGGATTCATTAATCTTTGGACAATCAAAGTAACTTTATGATAAACATTAGTAAAACCCTAATAAATGTATTTTTTTAATTTTGTAGACTATACCATACTACCATTGACCGACTGTGAAGAAGTAAGGTAGCCAATTTTAGTAGAGCAGATCTTCGAAGACCAGGATGTGTAGATGTGAATTGGAAAGTGGCAACATATACCTAGTTCAGACTTCAGAAATTTAGTTAGACATGACTTATGAAAATTGTATTCATTAATTTTGGTCATTCAAAGTAGCTTTATGATAAACATTAGTGAAACCCTAATAAATGTATTTTTTTAATTTTTGTAGACTATACCATACTACCATTGTCCGACTGTGAAGAAGTAAGGTAGCCAATTTTAGTAGTGCAGATCTTCGAAGGCCAGGATGTGTAGATGTGAATAGAAAAGTGGCAACATATACCTAGTTCAGAGTTCAGAAATTTAGTTAGACATGACTACATGAGTTATGGAAATTGTATTCATTAATTTTTGGTCATTCAAAGTAGCTTTATGATAAACATTAGTGAAACCCTAATAAATGTATTATCTATCTAATAACTGTATTAAATATAATTAAATAAGATTTTATATTTAACTTATGATTAATACAGCAAATAACTAAATTACTAATTGGTACAATTTGAATATTCCAATTCAAAATTGTTCAAAGAACTTGGTATTTACATTTTTCTAAAACAAATAATAATTTGATAATAATAATAATAATAATAATAATGACACAGTTTAACACTTAAACCATAATAAGGATCAGTGGTGTTCCACAGATTCTGATTTTTTTTTTAAACTGTATTCATTACTTTTATAATTTTTAATGACAAATATGTATGTAAACTATTTTGAGCTATTTATGCATTGTTTAATATACTATAAAATGTAAAAACTTATATAAATACTGTTTTATTTTACGGCTGTTACACAAAAATGTTATAAAATATTAAGTGTTCAGACATTCAAAAAGGTTATGAATATATTATACATAAAATGTTATATACATTATTATTTATATTATTGGTACTAGAATATTATTACCTTTTTTGAGATGTTGATCATGGTAGTGTAAAAATATAAATTACACTTAAGGTAAACGGGGGCTGTGACGAAAATTAAACCGATAGTGTTATACAGTTCATTAGTACATAATATAGTCAGAGTTGTCTATCATAAAGCACTATTAATTGTATGCGTATATTAAATATGCATTTATTATATGGTATGCTTGGTAGTAATTTGTTTTGAATTTAGCAATATAACTTCAGTTATATTTATACGAGATAAATATTTCAATTTTAAATGACATTGAACATAAACAATAAACGTTATAATGATTATTTCCATATTTAATTATTCAAATAATGAATTGTATATGTAAGATTGTTTATTTAAGTTCAATAAGCCGACATGTATGGCGTAGAGCCTAAGAGAATAATAATGAATAATAAATTAACAATCTTATATAATGCTACCTGACAACTACCTAAACACATAAATAATACATCAAGTATAATAGTTTAATATGTTATTACTTTTTTGTCTTACCAGTTACTATGTTAAGACTACTAAAACATAATCGGACATAATCTAAATACCACATTACCACTGCCTAATAAATATACTAAGTAAAGTAGTACACAATATGATTGGAAATTTATGTCATTATATATATTCAGTTGCTAGGCACATCCAGAAATTTTTTTCGGAGGTGGGTCCATAACATGTATATTGTAATTTTATTGAATTTATATGTTTTGATATTTGGTTGAAAATAAGATATGTTGAAAACATTTCGGCCTTCGGGGGGTAACCCCCCCAGGTACGGCAATGGGCAGTGTGAAATGTATTTGTATATATTATAAATATTAAATATTTTTAAATTCAGCGGCCTGCGATAATGTTAATTGTTGTTTATTCCAAGCCAAACTGATATGATATTTTCATCCATGAAAGTGATATAAACCGTTTTTCTAGTGATATAAACCGTTTTTTTTTCTAGTGATATAAACCGTTTTTATTTACTGTCT
>CARXXK010000001.1:54113789-54126689 GCA_949089665.1 Macrosiphum euphorbiae | reverse complement strand
ACGGTCTCCTCTCAGAATTGTTTTTCTTTTACAATGATATTATATCATTGAATTCAAGTTTAATACAATCCTTCATACATTGAACCAATTGTAACCTACTGTACAGCAATACATCTACTTATCCACTTTTTTTAACTTAATTTTTTTCAACATTAAGTACATTAAAATTGCCTATACAAAACTCCTTGAAAAGCCAATGGCTAAACCAAACCATATTTTAGTCCTTTTAATAATCGACCTCATCTACTAGATCGTTTTCCAAATTCAATGATTAAATATAATTTATTTAAAAGTTAAACACTACAACCATGCAAAGATGTGTTATCCCAACTATCGAATATTCGAGTATCTATTTTGTTTAACTTTTTAGTAAGGAAATATGACTATAAATAACTTACTATTGGCTATTGATTTACCTAATTTCACATTCTTTAATTTGTTATTTGATAATTGTTATGATTACTAATAACCAAAGTGAAGGGATAATTGTTTTGCATCTTGTTTTATTAAATTAATACTAAAACAGTAAAAATGTAGACACGTGGGTGTCGCTCTGCTGTACAGTAGGTTACAAGTGGGTCACTGTAAAGGATGGTGTTAAATTTGAATTCAATGATATACCTAATATTATCATTGTATTTGTATACGAACAACGGTTCTGTAAGAAGACTGTCGGTTAACCTATGATAGGTGTATTACTAAATATATTAATTGATGATATTATTGTGAATATAGTCATTTATTTACTTATTTAAGTGGAACCTTGTCTTGAATGTTCAATCCTTAGCTATAAAAGTTGAACATTTTAAACATTTTAAAACATAACATTTTTTTAAAATTTGATCAAGTTTGTCAAAATTTAAACTTTAAATGCTTATAAAAAAATGTGTGCCTTTGTATTTTTAATATTACTCAACTGCTATTGTAGAAACATAGCAGGCGCCTTGTATTAAATTTTCACCTGGTTTTTTGACACAACAAATACAATTTTATTGACATTTCTAGAAAAAAATTGAAAATTAAAATTATCCGTAAGCAACTCAAAACGAGTCAAAATATTTTGAAATATTTGATCAAGTATAGGAACTGATAAAATAAACATATGGTATTATGGTGTAAATTTCAAGTATCTACAATTATTCATTTTTGAATCATAGAATAATAAGGAAATCGCTACATGAGAAATCGAGTGGATATCTTTATATATATTATAATATCTTTAATAACTTAAAACGTTAATACAAATTTAATTTGACTTTCAGGTGGACATTTTTTTTTTGATAAAGGCAAATAAACTTATGAGAAATTTTGAGTAAAATTTTTAAATCTTAGATAAAAAAAGGTTCTCTGCTGTACAGTAGGTTACACGTGTGAGTCGTGTGACGTGTGTCGCTGTATAATGGATGGTATTACTTTTGAATTCAATGATATTATATCATTGTATAAGAAAAACGATTCTGAGGGAAGACGGTATGTCAGTTTAGGTTTAAGTATATAAAGTACATTAAGTACATATATATTTTACTTTAAACATATTGACCTATATAACTTAACTAGTTAGTTTATTTTCTAATCATCTTATGAACTTAAATAGTTTAATTTACTATTGAAATAACTTAGCTTTTCTCAGTTGATTTAAAAAAATCCATTAAGTTAAAACATTTTGAAATTGTTTGTTTATACTTAAATATTACGAATTTCGAACACTCATAAAAATTTAATTTGACTTTCTTATAGACATTTTTTTTTTGATAAAGGTAGATAATCTTATAAGGAATCTTGTATTACATTTTCAAATCTTAGATTTAAAAAGAAAAATTTTTACGAATTCTTAACTCAAAATAATTTGCTAATTTTCGTGATTTTTCCATATTTTGTCAATTTTTGAATTTTAAATGCTAATAAAAAAAAATTGTGAGTAAGGATTTTTAATATTTTTCGTTTGCCTTTGAAACAATATACTAATAGTCCTCTATTTAATTTTCAAGCTTTTTAAACCAACAAATACAATTTTATTGATATTAAATATTTTTTAGAAAAAAAACTAAAAAAATATGGAAAATGAAAATGTTCCTTAACAGTTTAAATCAAATCATTATATTTTGAAAATTTTATCGTGTATAGAAAATGCAAATTTAAACAACCAGTGAAATTTCATCTATATACGTTCATTTGTTTTAAAGTTACACCAAAAACCAAAATCGATTTTTTGGAAAAGCAATTGTGTGTAAAAATTCCCCTTCTATTTTTATTTTTATTTTATTTTTCACGGCACTTTTGAAAACTACTAAAAAAATTATACTTTTGACTCCCCAAAGTACCAAAATTCCATTAGATGGATAATTATGAACGTTTGGATGTATTTTATAAGGATTTCGCAGAATTCCTGGCAGGGTAGTCATACATGAGTACATAACACATTAACACACACACATATTACGTATATATATTCATATCCACATCTAAGTTATTAAATTAATTTGGATGGGGTAACCTCGTTTAACTACATTTACGATCGTAAAAAAGTATTTTATGATTGGCTATCAATTATCATGATAATAATAATGATTAATGAATATTGAGGGGGGAAAGTTCGCAGAGTAGTCAAGTGCGTACCATGACTATCCCGTGAGCACCACTGTGTGTATTATTTTATATTATACAATTCAGGTACTTTATGAAACACATTTATATCATATTGAAATCAATTCAATTATAATTGTTGAGTTCGACGAATAGAACAATTTAACTAACGAAAAAACCTAATTAAACACAAACTTATTTTAAAAGGTTTTGTTTTATATAAATATAAAAAAAAATAGACCACTCGGCCATTCCGTCCCCCATATTATACGATTATTATACCTCGTGGCCACGTCGTGGCCGTTCCCGTTTCCTCTAGTAATACTCGTTTTTACCTACAGCTTTTTCCACAGCGGCTATATTTATCAAACTGATATCAGTATAGTCACATGGTTTATTTATTGACTACGAGACTACCTACCAGCTATTATTAATTTGTCAACAGGAATATTAAATTGATTTTTGACTTGCTATCATGTTTAAACTTTAATTGTACATCTCCATTATAGTTGTACTTTTAATTTTAAGTTGTTAGTGTTTAAAGCATCTTAGTATTTTCACTAGTTAGGTATTTTTAAGCTCTGGTTGTTTGGGCATTTAACTTATTGGTGGTAGTTCTCTGTTTCTGCATTTCTGAATAATCGATTATATTGTATTCATAATGGATGAATTCATTAAGTTCTTAAAAAATAATAATATCGTTGCGGTTCTATCAAATGAAGTTTCTAATATAAATGAAAAGACCTCGATTCTTAGAGCATATATTAATAATGTTAATGAAGTCACCTTACTGTGCTGGCATACCCAATATTTATGAAACATGACTCTGAAAAAAAAATGTCTTATACATTAATATTAATCAAATAATGAGAGCTATTTTTACTTACCTTGATGGATTGTCAAGCTGACCAACACGAATCCAATTAGTTTTCGAAAATTCTTGGTAAAGCATTATGAAATTCTCAACTTCATTAACATTATTAATATTGGCTCAAAGAAAACAACACAAACAACTAAAATATCGTTGCCATGTACGTGAATGTTTCAAAAATCTAAAATTCATATCTGTGTCACATAGTTACCACTTGTCAATATCCATTTCTTGTGTTCATTACGAAAACAATTTCGGTTCTACGTATTTCTGTATAATCTTCTCCGTTAATTCTGCCTATATAATATTTTCAAATAAATATGTCATATAGATGTGTATCTATGCCTAACATGGCCGCAATGTGTGAAAATTCCCCAGCCAAATCGACAGATATTGGATGGCGATCAACGCCAAATCTGAAGTTTAACCGTACCAATGATATACGAAGACCAGAACCGTTGAAAAATTGTGATTCCAAGGGTTTTCTGGACGGCAGGTTCTGTGTATCTGAGCCGAACACCCCCATACATCCAAAATTAGCTGGCGAGACAGCTGCAGATATTGGGTGGCGATCAACGCCAAATCTAAAGTTTCAGCAGGTCACCAGCGATGTACGGAAACCGAAATCGTCGAAAAATTTTGATTCCAAAGGTTTTCTGGACGGCAGGCTCTGTGTATCTGAGCCAAACATCCCTATACATCCAAAGTTAGCTGGCGAGACAGCTGCAGATATTGTGTGGCGATCAACGCCAAATCTAAAGTTTCAGCAGGTCACCAGCGATGTACGGAAACCGGAAAGTCCGCGACACACACGTCCTCGTCGTTCATTTTGGCGCCAGGCAAAGAAATTTGTCAGGGGGTTCCTTTGTTGTTGTGGTTCTGTTGACAAGATAGACCAGTAATATGTATATATTATAGAGTTTAAAAGTTTTTTAAACATCCCCTCCTCTCCCACCGTTATCTCACTTTTGTGTTCGCTGGTACTATTCTGAAGCCGTTTATCATGTCCTCCATTGTCATTTGTACCAAGTTAGTATAGGTTTGCCTCACGTATTTCATGCACTGTACGTCTGTACCATCGTCGGCTCTTCGCCACCTGTTTTGTTCAGTATTAACTAAATTAATATTATTATATTATTATGTTACTCATATTAAACGTATTATTATAAAGTATGTACTATATGTATTAATACCTATCTATTATATCTACCTCATTCGCTTTGCATAAATATATGTAATAATCTTATATGGTCACGCAGGTGGATATTGTATTGTCATGGATGTCATCGATTTTCATGATTTTCATGATAGTAAAAAAATTAAAAATTATCTATACTAGAGTGATTTACTTCACCTTCCGTTTAACCACCCCAAAATCGAGCCATGTACAGGTGCGCATAATATTATATGAGCGATATATTATAAGTCCACGCCTCTTCGTTTCGACTAGTTACGAATTATATTATAGTATTTATCTATTCGCAAAGAGCTCGGTGTTATATGCCTGTGGATAATGTTATTTGTTCTGCATCGTGATATGGAAATAACCGAATACACACTGAAATAAACGTGCAACCATGTAGACGTCTCTGCGGCAAACACCGCGCCGTAAATTTGAGCTTCAATGGTAGGTAAACATTAATAGGTACTGTTAAAAATCGTGAGCAGTACTTAGAAGACGCTCCAGGCGTGTTATTCGCACACTCCACAGAGTCGGTATATTATACTGTAATACTATATAGGTGATCCGAGTTCTAATGTTGGACTCGATGGCGTATAATTGTACACCCCAATTTTTTGTATACGATAATATTTATTAGAATTAATATACATATCATCAGCCTAATTCGCAATATTGTCCTAACTCCAAAAATGCGATTTTGGGATTAAATTCTTTTCAAATTCAATTCGTAGGTCCACGGTCGATGATTTAACGTTGTCGTCCTAGTGTGACAAATCAACAACGATGATTGGAACATAATTTTGAAAAATATGTTTTGATAATAATTGTTCACAATAATCTCTTACGTAATACAGATCGAAAAAAAATATCAAAAACGACGCTGTCCCGCACGTAAGCGATGTGCCGGTAGTGTTCATAAGGGTATGAGGGGTGCGGTTGCGGGATGCGGTTGCAGGGTGCGGGTGTCGGGGTGCGGGTGTCTGTGTTTGAAGTTTGAACCGCCTAAATTATACTACTTGTATTTATTTTTAAAATCCAAATATAAAAAATTAAAACACATTCAATCGCTAAAACAGCCGTAAGACATCACAAAATAGTACATGGATATTCCACTATTATCCGGGAGATGTGTTTTGTGGCTGACAACCTGTAGCTGTACCTAACCATATAAATTATCATAGTTGCACTTACAGCTGCTCATCTTTATATCCTTTGTACCTGCTGACGACTGCTGTGTTGTTCCATGTTGTCCACGATCCTAAATATTCGGATCATTTCAAAATGCTGTCTGGGGGGTAGTATTATCTCATCTTCCAGCCTTTGTAGATAAATGGCTATTAATTGAGAACGATTTAAGTTAGTTTTGCAGGATGCATAAAAAATTTGATCTGGTGTTCATGGCTTGTTATATATGCGGTAGTCGTCCGATATCACGACTGGGTAAGAGTTGGCGAAGCTGTCATTATGCAGTACATTAACATATATATATATAAACATTTTTATACTGAATATAAGGTCTACGGATAAATCATAATAATATGTACTTTTATTTAACTCTTTGTGAACCTATTTTAAAATAATATCAAAATCTGCAACATTTCATACTAGTGTAGATGACTATATTGAAATATATAATTGTAAAATATTTAATACTTATATCTAGAGTGTTGTAGAGTGTAGACTATGCCAAAAATATTTGTAAATACTAATGATTAAATGAGGGGTACCTATCTATATAAAATATAAACATGAATAATATTATATCGCTTTAAATACCTACTTGATGGCTCACGCAAACATAAAGTGTTGCCCGGCGTATAGTATAGGCAAAATAGGTACATTACTGCAGTGTTCATTATTGTCCATAATTATTTAATTACAAACCTATAGTACTTTATTTTGTTGCTAATCGCAACGCCGTTAGCTAAGAGAATGTGGTTAATCAAACCACAACGTGTTGCACTACTCCGTACTCGTGCACCGCTTCAAACACCCGAATCCCCACTACTCAGCACCAGTTAGATGCGTGAAATAACCACATTATTCCCTCGGCGAACGGACTATATGTATGATACAATGATACATGTATGCAATGTGGTGTACACAGTCAAATAGGTACCAGAATATCTGAACACGACGAAAAATCGATAAAAAAAATATACCCTTCGTAAGTATATGAAAAATGCTTAAATTAAAACTAAATGTACCTACACAAAATTATTTCATTGATTTACGTTAATTCCAAAATACTATTTAAAAGTTATTTAAAGCTAAGAATAAACTATTAGCTACTAAGCTACTAATCTACTTATTATTTTTATAATTTGAAGCAGATACGACCAAAACTAAAAACGCCTAGGTATATACATAGTGCATCAGAAGGCTAAGTAGATTGGATGAGCCATTATTGCAAGACTTCCATTCCTTAACCAATAAATCAATATGTTACATATATTACATCCAAAAAGAAATATTATAGATAATGTACATTTTAATACATTTGTCTGGATCGTTGGTCTTGCTTACCTTTTTTAAATAACTGGGATATTGTTTTTCCCTTACAGGTTCTTGTGTGAGATTTTTCCAAATACTGATATAATAAATTGATAAAACGTTGGAAATATTATAAATTTTCACTTTATTATTTTGAATAATTTCCTGAAATGGGTTACACAGATACACTTGGGGCCAAAGCTAAGTTAAGATAACCAATGAGTAATATGTGGTTATTTTAGTATTTTATCTTGTATTTATTCTTAAAAAAAACATTCCATTAATTTTTTAATTAATAGTAGCATGATAAAATTGGTTATGATAATTAAAAAACATTCATTTTTTTTTCGATTGATAATACAATTAGAAGGTACCTATACTAAAATACCCAAAAATAGTTTTTTTTTCACAGAGCCTGGATTTATAAATTAGAATTAGAAGAACATTTTATTTGGAGCAATTTCATATGGATTTATGAGGTAATTAGGAAAATATTATAAAATAACAAATAATAATACTTCTAATAATTTATTTATCCAAATTCAAAAAATAATGGTACCGAAAAAATGTAAAAATAAGTTTGACTGAAAATGTCTTCGTTATTTTATAATGTGTTAAATCTAAATGGCCATTAATTTATAAACTATCTAAACGTAAACATACATGTAATGTGTAACAAAATGTAGTATTAAGTCAGTTAGTTTTAGCAGATGTACCAAAATAGAAACTAGGTTAATAGTAATGATATATAACTATATTTTAGTTGACTAGACACATGTGGGTCATTCGGGGTGATGTCTTGACGCGGTCACTGTCACTTGCACAAAAGAGTAATAAAGTTCATATTTTTAGTACCTATACGGTCTATTGATAAATCGTATGGAATACTCGTAATAGTCATTCTATTATTCTAATGCATTATACCGCCAGTGCCCCTAGATCCAGGGTTGGAGAAGTTATATTTCTTTGGTAATTAAATTGCAATATGAATTATAAATTATATACCTACCTATGTATAGCCGTATAGTTACTTGTCCAAAACTCGACTACTCAGATTTAAATTTAAAAAATGTATTTTAGGTAACCTATTGGCTATTGATCTTTTTTAAAGTAGTAACCTAACCTACCAATAATATTCCTATATAACGTAATTAAATGTGATAACCAATTTGAAGAAAATGTCCTATATAAAACCCGACAACCCTTAGAAAAATCGTGGGTTTGAGGTATTCTCTTAAAACCCAAATGTGTAACTTTATTTAATTAAGCTTAAAATTGTTTAAGTGGTACCTACCCGTAGTTATCTGCTATGTACTTACAAAGTTGCAAATCTTATTAAATAAATAATTGAATCATTATGTGTTTTCTTATTTTATGAGGCAGTGATCAACCTACAAATGACCTACCTGCAACTTATATAATTATTGCCTATAATCAGTGATGTATTATCATAAATTTTTGGTTTAATCAATCATTTAGTTCCAGAAAACCAGAAATAGTTATAAATCACCTTAGAATAGGCCATACCTCAATCACTCATCGGAATCTATCATGAAAGAAGAGAAGCAATTGCTTATGTATTAATACATACAAATGCCGCACGTGCGGCAATTCCATGCAATAACAATATAATAATCTAGACACGCGGTAGCGTGTCAAGCCAAGTTCTAGCTAACAGAACTGGCGAGCAGCACCGTGTGTAATATTACACGAACCATTTGGAGCCACTTTTGACCCCCTCATAACTCAAAAACTATTCCACATAAACATGTCAAATTTGGCTCATATATTAAGACTAACGAGATACATATGTGCTTTAAATTTCATAAACACACTTCAAACCGTTATTTAGATATTAACGTCCGAAAATCGTCATTTTTATCACTGACTTACCTATAGATCAAAATTCTAACCCAGTTCCAGATGACCTAGAAAGTTCAAATTTGGCATACAGATAGGTAGTTAGGTAAATACAAAGGAAAAAATCAGAAACTTGAAAATTTTTAATTTAAAATTTTTTAATTTTTAATTTTTTAATTTTTAATTTTTTAATCAATTGATTTTATTATAATTTTGCAATTATTTTATCTATTATGTTTAATTTTTCAATTTATTAATGAATTGCCTCTAATTTAATGTAATGTTGACTTAAATAACCTTTCCCGTATCGCCGCTCCAAAAATACGACTAGCCGAATATGTGTCGATATTGTCGACCCGCGCGCAGCAACATACTTTTTTTCTATCTATGTATGTAATTAATATTATTTTTTTTTAAATATTACAATTAAAATAATTAAATAATTATTCTTACAAATTATGAATTATCCACCCAACAGTAGAAACTACAGTCAATAAAATTATGATAATTAAAAATATACTCAAAAAGAGTTAAAATAATTGTATATTAATTTTACATATATTTTATACACTGTATATACAACGGAAAATATTTTATAATAAATATTATTATTAATATTAGTAACTGAGTTATATTATATAGTTATAAACTTTATTTATAGAATACGTCATGGCTAGGTTAGGTTAGGTTATAATAATTTACATACAAAAAGTAATGATATCCCAGCAAAAACATATATGTAAAACTAGAGCCAAGTTCAATACTATAATATATGCCTTGGTTGTTGACTTCAACGACAAAAGAAGTGAGATCTAAATGGGTGCCAAGTTAGGATAATATATTGAAGCCTAAGGTCTGACTTGGCTACGAATTATATATTATAGCATTTGCAAGTTCTAAAGCTTTGAGTTCTTATTTTATTCTTCGGAAAATCATCTTCACTATTTCATTACTGTTTTAGTAGGTACCTACTTAATAATAATTCGTATATGAAAACTAGCCAAGTCAGACCTTAGGTTTCAATATATTATCCTAACTTGGCACCCATTTAGATCTCACTTCTTTTGTCGTTGAAGTCAACAACCAAGGCATATATTATAGTATTGAACTTGGCTCTAGTTTTACATATATGTTTTTGCTGGGATATAATATACAATTTATATATAGCAAAAACAGTTTTCTCTTAATTTTTTGTTTGTTTTTCAAGACGCTTTTGAAAACTTATTTTAACCCCTCCAAAGTATTAATAAGTAAATAAATTTAGTATAATCCTAGTTCTACATTTTCAATACTGAGCTATAAAAATTTAACATTTGAACATTTTATACATTTTTAACTGAAAATAATTTAAACATTAAATTGGGGGGGGGGGGATGTCGGGGTCCATCACTATCTTCCCCAGTTCCCTCGAAATACGCCACTGGTCACTGGATTCATGACGAAATAATCACAATTTTGTGATACGCATTACATCTCTATATTATCTGAAATAGGAGTATAGGAGTGGGAGTCTTCCTCGGCTTTTCATTAATCTTTGATAATATATTATTAACTCATAAAACGCACGATAAATATAGCCCAATCAAATGACGAGGATGACTCCCACCCTATTCTGCCTCGACTGAACGAAATTCAGTTTATTGTGATCATACCTTGTTATTTCGTCATTACTGGATTTACCTCAGCATGTCCATGTATTATGTAAGTATATACAACCAGCTTCAGAGAGTTCACACATATTTTCAACGGAAGGGATTATGTATAAAAATTATATGTAATATGTATATCGTATATTATTTAACTATATTATATTATATCAATATCATACCAAAATATATTTTTAATTTTATTCATCTATACCTATCTAGGTATAAAAAAAAAATTCTAACGGAGGTTAAATGGAATCGCGGAAAAAAAAGTCCCACACTAGGAAAAAAAAGTCCTGATAAAAATGAATGAAAATATATCAAAATTGAAGTATAAATATGTTAAAATTATATTGAAAAATATATTAAAGTTATATAAAAAAATCATATAATATCATAAAAATGTTAATTACTTACTTAAACCACATATTAAAATATAATAAAATTTAATTTAATACAAGTCTAAAATAATAAAATGCAAAACAATAGTTAATAATAAATACAATTATAGTAATAATATGATATATATTATAGTATAGAATATAATTTATTATAATAATAATGCTATAAAAATGTAATAATATAATTAGGTACACCCCTTGACCTCTTTCTTATTTTGACTTCCGCCTGTTAAAAATGCCTGTTTATTTATTGATACATATAACTTATTATTATACCAAAAAACGTTTGTTTTTATTTAATGTTTCTAATCAAAGTTCAAGTTATAATGATCTATAGTAATTTCGAATATATTTATTAGTCTACTATATTTGAAAAACCATTGAGAATGAATTCCTATTACAACAAACTAAAATTTTTTAAAAATTACCTTTCAATTTACGTAACATTTTTAATGTACATAACATTTTAACTTTTTAAAGCGTTTATGCCCAGGCTTGTCAAATTTGATATATTTTCATTCATTTTCTTTGGGACTTTTTTTAAGAGTTGCACCAAAAACCAAAATCAATTTTCTCGAAAACAGATTTTGAGTAAAAATTCCCGTTTTTCCTTAATTATTCTTTTGTTTTTTACGGCGCTTTTGAAAACTACTGAGAAATTTTTACTATTGATCCCCCTAAGTACCGACTAGATTCACTTTCTTATCATAAAAGATACTGTTGAAGAAAATCCAAGCACTTTTACTGTCCTAAAAGGTGATGACAGAAACAAAAAAAAAAAAGGTGCTCTGCTGTACAGTAGGTTACAAGTGGGTCACTGTGATGGTATTAAATTTGAGTTTAATCATATAATATCATTATATAAGAAAAACGATTCTGAGCGGAGACGATATGTCAGTTTAGGTTTAAGTACATCAAGTACATTAAGTACACATATATTTTACTTTAAACATATTGACCTATAATAGCTGGTACCTATAGTAAATTCCAAATTAATCATATCACAATATCCATTAGGTACTTATAACGCGTTGTACATCAACAAAAACTGTGATACTATCATAATTCATAGATATATAATAGTACACTTTAGAAGTTTCAAGTACCCACGAATAATATTATACAATCACAACAAAATAACTAAAATAGGTATTCTAGGTTTTTTAATATGTAATTTCGTCCAAATTTGAAATTTAGATTTTTTGGTATCAGAATAAACTACTTACGTGGAATCTTGTTTTAAAATTTCAATCCTTAGATATAAAAGTTAAACATTTTATACATTTTTAACTAGGTACAAGATAATTATTCAATTTTAAATTTGATAAATGTTGTCAAAATGCGATCTTTAAATGCTTATAAAAAAAAATTTCATATACCTAAGGTAATTTGTTTAAGAGTTATACCAAAAACCAAAATCGATTTTTTCGAAAACAGATTTTGTGTAAAAATTCCCGTTTTTCCTTAATTATTCTTTTGTTTTTCACTACTGGGAAATTTTTACTTTTGACCCCCTCAAAGTACCAACTATATAGATTCACTTTCCCATCAGAAAAGATATTGTTGAAGAAAATGCAAGCATTTTTACTGTCCTAAAACGTGATGACAGACACAAAAATTAAAAGTAAAAAAATAAAAACACACACATCAACCATAGACCTATTAAGAAAATTATTCTTAAATTCTTAATAGGTCTATACTCTATGACATCAACACATCATGTCATCATTGTAAAATCAATACATTACTACTGGTAACTGGTTTAATCTGCATTTTCGTCCATCCCCGATTACAGCGTTTATTCCATGAGATTGAATTCAGCCGTTATCTTGGTATCCGAACTGCTTGATGTCTTGAGACCCC
>CARXXK010000001.1:54098273-54113689 GCA_949089665.1 Macrosiphum euphorbiae | reverse complement strand
TAGAAGATAATATATTGTTAATGTGATAGCTGATTGATAAGTGATAAGCATTAATAAGATCTTTTTTTAATAATTGTACGTTCCTTTTCAAAAATCAAAATCATAATTTATGTTATTTATTTATTTGGAAACGTCTTATTAGTTATTACTTATTTATAATATTTTATGGTATTGCTTTATTCATTGGTTTGAAGTCATGCCTTTATTTCCAGCATTTCTAGATAGTTCAACCAAATCTAGTTCAACTGCAGATAGTAAGAGATTTTATTCAACTAATTTATATGTGAATAGTGAATTCGATAATTTATGTATGTATCTTGTATTTAAGATCTAATGTTTATTTAACTACAACTAATAATGGTAAACAATATAATCGGTTTCATATTGCCATATTGGTTGATTTTTGTAACTTGAAAATGCTTTAGTTCACTCTATCCAAGATAGTTTGTTTGAATTAGCCACTGAATTTATTTTAGTTTTTAATTTAATTAAGTTAATTTTTAGTTTATGTTAAATATTAACCTATAATACTTTAATTTTATAGCAAACAAAGAACAAAAGGGTCAACCAGAATCGCCTGGTAATTCTAATTGTGAGCCTGAAGCTTCAAAACTAGAATGGCTGAACAATTCTAGTTTTAAGCCTGAAGCTTTAAAGTTAATTAAAGATGGAATCAAAGAAAATGAAAAACAAGAGCATGAGATAAATATTCGAAATTCTTATAAATTGTACAAAAAATTACACGGGAAAAAGAAAAAAAAGAAGGATAAAAAACATGTTAAAAAAATTAAACGACCAAAGTAAGAAATAATTTAAACAGCTTTTTTTTATGAAAAGTTTTTAATAAATACTTAGAGTTAACCATTGTTTATTTAACTTTTCAGATTATACATTGACCACATTTTAAAGGATTTTGATTTTATTACAATCGATTGTAAAAGAGAATTGGGAAATTTAAAAGTTGAAAAACTGTATAGACCTGCGGCTCCTATGTAAGTTAATTATTAATATAATAAGGGTATTTATACATATTTTATTGAGATATTAAAATATAAAATATTGTTTTGTTTTGTCTTAAGGTTTCGTGTTAGTAATAAGTATCGTGTTCTAGATGATCAAGGATGGGTATATAATTCTTTTAAGCAAAAACAAATTAAACGATATTACACTTTAAAAGAAAAAGATTGTGGTGACAGAAGTATTGAGATAAATATAGAAGAAGATTGTTTAACTCAGAATAAAATGTTAATAAATATCCCTAAAAAAGTTCAAGAAGAAGATGATGATATTGAAAAAGTCCAGTTAAATTCAATAAAATGTGAGAATAATTTAACTGAATTGACTGCTGAGTATAATAAACATTTAGCAGAACAGCCAAATGATATTGATTCATGGATAAAATTTGTAAATCATCAAGTAAGGTGTTTTATTTTAATTTTGAAATGTACTTTATTTTTGAATAGTACTTCAAATTCTTCTTTATATTTTCCTTTTCTCTTCACTCCAACTATTTGAGGTTGGTCACCCTTGTTCTACACTTCCATAGGCTTTTGCATAGTTCCCCTACCTCTTATCTACTTACAGTTTCCACAGTGGCGGAGCCAGAACTTTAATACCAGGTGGGCCAGGCTGGGGCCTAAATTTTTTAGGGAGGGCCAAATTGTTGACTTGATATATATATATATATAAAAAATAGTGATGACAGGCAATTTCGCAGAGGGGTGAGGGGGAGGGTCAACTTCCAATTTTTTTTACACTTCATCGTGTAAACTTACTAAAACAATGATTTGTAAACATGTATTGTATTAATAGTATTTATTTGCTAACAAAATATATATTCATGTAAACACTTTTTGATTTTTATGCTCCCTAACCCATAATAATTACACTCAATACCAATGAATATTTAATAATAATTTATTATTTTCGTATTCAGCCGCTGGAAAATACACGTTATTTATGAGGCTTGAAAGCATATTATAGTGCATATAGTTTTCAACCCATTCAAAATGTTGTTCACGCCATCTATTATGACTTAATATTTTCATATTTTAATAAACCATGATTTATTCATGAGATATTTTTTAGTATTCTAATATGATTAAATTTAATTTTTGGGGTGGGCCACAGAGGGGGCCGGAGACTTTTTAAGGTGGGCCACCCTGGCCCACCCCTGGCGCCGCCACTGAGTTTCCATCAACTATTTCTGTGTTATTCTTTATACTCTGTCCATCCATTTCTTCTTTGGTCTTCCTCTCCCTCTGTACATTAATTTATAATTTCTATTGCTACTCTCACTGCCCTCAATTGACCGAGTTACCTATTCTCTCTCTCATTTTGTCTACAAATAGCATTCTCATCTCTGCTACACTCGCCCACTGTTCTGTTCAATTATCCACTATCCAATATTCCTATCCATATAACATGGCTTGCCTCAAAACTATTTCATGAAAATAATTTCAAATTAACTTTTAAACACTATTGTTATACAGGAAGCCTTATATTCTTTAAACCGTGCGTATGGTTATAAATGCAAATTGAATAAAAAAGTCATCTTAGAGAAGCAAATTGCTATATTAGACAAAGCACTATCATTTAATTTTGAAAATGGCCAACTTTTAGATTTGAAATGGACGCTTGCTGAAAATTATTTTACACCAGAAGAAGTAATGTCTCTTATATCACATAAATAGTGCGCGGATTTGCATGCATTAAAAACCAACCTAATATGTGCTAAAAAATCTTAAATATATGAACTAAAATATTCAAATATGCACTCAAAAATTCGCAATAAAGACATTTATTTTCTAAATTTTTAATTAAAACATTATTATAAAACGCTTCTATTTATATACTTTTGTTTAAAATATTTTTGTTTTGTAGGTAGTTTTTTTATCTAAAAAAAAAAAAATAGGAATCAATTAATATCATAAATGTATCCTAAAAGTAATTTACTTAGGTACCTAAATCATTTGTGTTTTGTTGGTAGTTTTAATTTATAATAAAAAAATTAATTCCCAAATATATTTGGGAAAAACGGTTTATACTTACGGGTATATCTATTAATTTATTTCAATATTAATAGAAACTATAAAAATAAAATGTTTTTTTTTATATTACAATAGTAATAAATTACTTAAAAAAACACCAAAATATGAAATAAATGATAAAATATGAAATTGAAATTGTACAAGCCTTTAAAATAAAAATAAAAAAGGTGGGCAAGTGGGTGTCGCTCTGCTGTACAGTAGGTTACAAGTGGGTCATTGTATAATGGATGGTATTAAATTTGAATTCAATGATATAATATCATTGTATAAGAAAAACGATTCTGAGCGGAGACGGTATGTCCTTCTAGGTATAAGACATATTATATACATATCTATGGTATTAAAAAAAATTGACCTATAATGAATTCCAAATTAATCATATCACAATATCCATTAGGTACTTATAACGCGTTATACACCAACAACAAACCCTGATACTATCATAGATATATATAGTAGATTACTTTAGAAATTTCAAGTACCCACGAATAATATTATACAATCACAACAAAATAACTAAAATCGTAATTCTTGGTTTAAATATGAAATTTTGTCTAAATTTGAAATTAAAATGTCTGTAAAAAATAAGTGTGTTTATATATTTTTTAGATTTTTTGGTTACAGTATGAATTATTTAAGAGAATCTTTGTTTTAAATTTTCAACTCTTAGATATAAAAACTGAACATTTTATAATTTTTTAATTCCAACGATTTATAATTTTCGAGATTTTGATAAATTTTGTCAAAATTCCAACTTTAAATGCTTATAAAAAAAAATCGTGCCTATGTATTTTTAATATTTTTCAACTGATATTGTAACAATATATCAGGAGCCTTGTATTAAATTTTTACACTTTTTGGCCCAACAGATAAAACTTTATTGATATTTATAGAAAAAAAACTAAAAAAAATTGAAAGCTGTAAATGTCCATAAACAGCTCAAAAAGAGTCAAAATATTTTCAAAATTGTATGGTGTATAGGAAATGCTAATATAAACATTCAGTGAAATTTTCATGTATCTACAGTTATTCGTTTTTGAATTACAACAAAATAAGGAAATCGCTACATGAGAAATCGAGTGAAAATCCAATGTTGTAAAAATTTGAATTTCAAACGCTCATAAAAATTTAATTTGACTGTCCGGTAGAGATTTTTTTATTGATAAAGGTAGATAATCTTATAAGGAATCTTGTGTTTCATTTTCAAATCTTAGATTTAAAAAGAAAAATTTTTACGAATTCTTAACTCAAAATAATTTGCTAATTTTCGTGATTTTTCCATATTTTGTCAATTTTTGAACTTTAAATGCTTATAAAAAAAAATTGTGACTAAGGATTTTTAATATTTTTCATCTGCCTTTGAAACAACATATTAGGAGCCTTCTATTAAATTTTCAAGCTTTCGCAACCAACAAATAAAATTTTATTGATATTTCTAGAAAAAAAACTAAAAAAAAATGAAAAATGAAAATGTCCCTAAACAGTTCCAAATAAATCAAAATATTTTGAAAATGTTATCGTGTATAGAAAATGCAAATATAAACAACCAGTGAAAATTTCATGTATCTACGGTCATTTGTTTTAAAGTTACACCAAAAACCAAATTCGATTTTTTGGAAAATCGATTTTGCGTAAAAATTCCCGTTTTTCCTTAATTTTTATGTTGTTTTTCCCGGCGCTTGTGAAAACTACTGGAAAATGTTTACTTTTGACCCCCCAAAGTACCAACTAGATTCACTTTCCTATCAGAAAAGGTACTATTGAAGAAAATCAAAGCACTTTTACTGTCCCAAAACGTGATGACAGACACAAAAATATAAAAATATAAAAATATAAAAATATAAAAATATAAAAAAAAACATACATCATTGTAAAACCAATACATTCATCGCTCCGCTCAGAATCTAAAATGGGCAAATGTCCAAATATGCAAAATATACAACATAAAAGTTTCATATTTTAAATAACTGTCATGAAACATATTCTGTGCTCATTTAGCATATCATACAAATATACAATCAACCAGAATAAATATGCAAATACATACAAATCCGGGCTCTACAAATAAATTATTAAAAAAATAAGTTTTTAACAATTTTATTTTTATATATTAGCTTGATAAAGAGCTGTTGAAAGAATTAGAAAAATATAGTTCATCCAAATCCCCTCAAGCATTATTATGGTGTCATTATATAAATGTAAATCAAAACTCCTTATCAGACTGTACAACCTCTAGTGTTCTGAAAAGGTATTCAGATGCTATGTTTGCCCTGGGTAAAATAAAAAGAGGTTTACCACTGAATGAACAACTTGATATACAACAAAATATTATCGGTTAGTACCTATAATATAATATAAATTCTAGTTCAAATTCATTAATAACAAAATATTTTTTATGCCAACACTAATGTTATATATTATATTAGTTAAATGTATTTTGTGTATACGCACATGTTATAGAGCTTTTTGTGAAGTGTGGTTTATTTCTGAGACAGGCTGGACATTATGAACAGTTGTTAACATTAATAAACATGTATTTTTCAATCAGCATTAACCATTTTGATAGTGATCTTATCGAAAAGTTTTATATCGAGTCATTTGATGACATAAGTAAATAAATTCTAACAGTATTATTAACTCCGTTTTAAAGAGAATATACTAGTTCTACATGTTTTTCCCTTTAACCGGTCACTATTTATATTGTTATGTGAAAGATGTCCACCAACAGATAAAAACTAGTCACCACCCAGTATATTCTCTTTTGAAACTGAGAATAAACTTAATTTTTATGTTACCAATTTAATGATCATGATCTTACAGTTTTTGATAATGAACTGAAAACTATGCCTCTGAATAAAGCATGGTATCAAGTGGAATCATTAAGAACACGCGATCGATGGTTACCTCTTCCTAAGCATATGGCAGATGATGCAGAAGATCCTCAAAGAGTTGTTTTACCGGAAGAAATGGCAGAACTAATTCAACCTCTAGCCATTCATAAGTCTGTCATTGCAAATCTAGTTACCGCTTGCTTTATTTTACTAAAAATGCCCATTTTACCATTTCGTAATTTTGTTGCATACCAATTAGGCATTCATAAATGTCATTATTATTTAGATAGTCTTGAGACTGTTCTCAGCAGCCTCTTTATGGCTCATCATTTTGAAGATTGTAAGTTAATATATTATACATGTTTAATTACCGTAATCATTGCTACCATCATAATGTATTAATGTAATATTCACATATTTTTCTAGCAAACTTTGGCGAAAAGAAAGCAAGTAATGCATTGTTGGTAATGCTCAACACAGCAATGCCACCTAACTATTATGAAGAATCTATTTCCAGCCAAACATATTCTAGTTTCTTAACTACCATTTTAAGACATATAACTGATTGTTTGAATGCTATGGATTACATTGATGAGGCTAATATGTTTTTGGTATGGTGGTTAAGATTTGAAAGGTATCGTATGATTGTAAATTTCAGCTCTGATAACAGTCGTTTGGTGTCTGAAGTAAAATTGTTGCTTGGAAAACCTCAATACAGGTAATATGTAATATTCAAATAAAATAACTTAACATAGAAAAAATGTATTTTTGTGTTGCAGAAATAATATTCCTCTGTTTATTGAATTTGCATTACTCAAAAACCAAGTAGGTAAAAAAGATGATGCATTAAAAATTTTACAGAAATTAATAGACGGCCAATCTGTTTTGTTGGATAATCAACCAGTATATTTGAATATTACTTATCGAGCACCATACACAGCTATTTACAAGAATATAGTGGAAATATTGATTCAATATGAATGCAAGTATGTAATGTCTTTTCTACATTTTATATAATATTAATCCATATAAATTACATTATGTACTTTCTAACAATTATTGTTTTGGGTTTAGAGAAAAAGCTTTACAAACACTTATAGCTCTTGCAACTGGAGTATTTCCAGAGCAAGCAAGTTTAAATTTAACAGAAGAAGCCATGCTTGTATTTGATAATGTTACGGAGAGTATTCTAAATGAAAAAGAACAATTTGCATATTGTGATCTGAAGTATAATTATATACCACAATTCCTCATTGAATGGATTATCTGTCGTGCTTGGTTTTTGTATTTGACACAAAATGTACAAGATTCTGTATCTATGCTAAAAGATATAATCAGAAAAATTGAAAATATTATAACAACAGAAGGCTACCAAAAAAATCAGTAATACAATTTCAGTATGTACTTAAGTTTAAATGTTATTAATAGATTTTAAATTTTTATAGTGCTGCTGAAGAAATCTTAACTGAAACTATGATTGTCATTTTAAATTATCATTGTAACAAATCAAAAACGTATCATAAAGAATTAAAAATATGTTTACGAAGTTCTATATCCAAGTACTCTCACAATATGCAATTTTTATTTTCAATGGTTTGGAATGAGGTAAAAAAAAAAAATTACAAATAATTTGGTTTTTGAATATATTTTATGTGCATTTTTAATTGAATGTTTATGTGCATTACTGCATTTATGATTTTCATAATCTTCTAGTGTGGTGAACGATAGTGATTCCCTTTATGGTACACCATATTATAGTTGTTGTTGATGGTTATGAATTTCTTTTATTTAAAATTAGATTTATAATTACAACTTTATTATTATATTCTATATCGGGGGTCACTAACTAATTTCTACTGGGGTCTGTTTTGAAACCTACCAAACTTCCCACGGTCCAAAACATATTTTATTACCAAATTACTTTTCACACATTAACAAATAATAAGAATCCTACTAAATTGTAATAAAACATACTTAGGAAATTCTTAGATATCGTTTTTTTGACATACGATAACGCAGTGGTACGAGCGTCTAACGTTACTAACGTACTTATCAGTCAACTCCTCTGAATTATTTTTTGCACCTATGAGCTTTCAATGTAACTCTCGGTGAACCCTCCCCCCTCCCTTTGAATTTTTTTTCGTAACTATATGCCAGCATTTTCTTAATAACAGAGAGCTGTTCGACAATTATACGACTACTGTTAATTGTTTTCCTAGATTTTCTTAGGTTATAATTTTAATAATAAAAACGAGAACGGGTCTTCGGCAGTCTGCAGTATTCATTTGATTTCTAAATCAGTAATTACAGAGGATGACACAATTAATAGTCCAGTAGTAAAACGTCCTAGTAAAACCACATATTAATTGAAATGTATTAATATTAAAAATTGAAATTTATGTATATGTTAAGGTAAAAGTTTCTTGTAAAAAGATATCATTAGCTGAGAATTGTCGTCAACATAAGTTATTTATTCCTGACCTAAATAACAAACAATTTTATCATCTTCTAGTTTAGATAGTTGTTTGTTCCTCAATTATTATTAGATAAAAAGTTCAATATATAATATAAATATTTGCACCAATGCATATATTTTTTTTTTTGTAGTAAAACATTGATTCAAATTAATTTTTCAAACTGCCCATCGACATAATTTCCCTCATGTTAATATTCTTGACTAAGATATTATATTTTGAAACATATTATATACATCCTTATAATTTATATAATTTTTAAACTGAATATTCAGCTTTTTGAGTATGCCACCAAAATCCTATACTAAATATCAAGATCAGTATGAAATGTGTTAAAAGATATAATACGAAAACATTAATATTGTACTATTATTAAAAACATTTTTAAATATTCTGATTATTATAATGTTTTTTTACTTAAATTTGTACAACACTTACTTTTTAAATATTCTATGCATTTGTTCTCTATTGACAATGCAAATTGTTTATTTATTTGTACAGACTAAGTATGGAGGTTTTGGAACACCACTATGGCAAATTGAAAATGTTTATGTTGACAATGATGTTGCTAAAAATATGGAAACTGTCAGATTAATGTTGATTCTTGTGGGCAGAGAACGATTGAGAATAGCAAGTGATGTAGCAAGAAAACATTTGAATGACAATGATAGCTCCATGAGTATATATGGTAAGGTTTTTTTATTGATTTTATGATTAAATTAACATTTTTTAAATAATGTGCATGTTTTTTATTTGAGGTACATTGAATTGTATTGATTTCTTAATGCAATGTTATATGGTTATTCATTTTATCTGTAATTTAAGAGTTTTGTATTGTTAAATATAATATTCTAATTTATCTTTGATTTACGGTTCTTAAAACAATGCATTGTTGTGTTTTGAAAAAGTTCTGGAAGTTCTGGGAAGGTTGGTTTTGAAATAATTAAAACAAATTTTTGTAGAAAATTAATGGAGTACTATTATGAATATTATTATAATTTTTTAAATGTTTTTGTATAATCTAAATTGGAAGGTTTGTTAAATTACAATATTTTACTTTTCATATTTTATAGATCAGCTGATATATAATCATACAAAAACCATATAATTATAATTTAATTTCTATTTTTATAGGAGGTGGAAGTATTTTAGATGTATGCAAAAACATGCGTAATTTGTTTGACTATTTCATCAGAAATCTTAGTAATATCACAGGAATGAAAAAGTGTCCTATGTTTTGGCGACTTTATCTACATTATATATCTGAAACCTCACCATTGGATTATAAAAAATGTTATTATGAAGCTGTTGAAAACTGTCCATGGCATAAAGTATAATTGTTAATTAAATGAAAAGTCTATCTTGGTAACTAATAAATTTGTGTTTACACAGTTTTTATACATGGAAGCTGCATTTTACCTTCTAGAAGAGCTGCCAAATATCTGTGACATATTGGTTGAAAAAGAGTTACGAATACACATTACACAAGAAGAGTTGTTAGTGTTGAGAGAAGACTAAATTAAATATAATACTTAGTAATAACTAATTTTTAATAATAAAAAAAGTATTATAAGATATTATCAAATTATGTATGTATGAGTAAATTCAATTACTTTTTATCAACAAATGAATAATGATGTAGTCTCCTAAATGTACAGTTTTTTGTAATTATGTCAACATATTGTAACAGTTCAAAATGGTTTGTGTAATGTATGAAATAAGTCTTAGACATGATAAGACTGAATATTTTGTATAATATAGTTTTTTAAAAAAACATTTCAATTGCATAATTAATTAATTAGAATGCTCAGTTTGTGTAATAACATTGGTTTTGAACTATTGGTGCAAACTACAAAAAATTTGATTTTTAAAATAATCAAACACATAGTTTAGTGAACAGAATATTCAACATTAGTAATTTAAATATATATAAGCGGACTTGCGGACAGTCTTCACTCAGAATAGTTTTATGTGATTGAATTCAAATTTAAAATCATTCAATACAATGACTAGTTTACTGTAGATACTTTAAAGTTTACATTTTTACCAAATGTTAATTTAACCATATTCCATACATTTTCACTAATTCTCTAATAAGTATTTAGTAATAGCAGTATATTGCTTAATTTTCATCACAATGTAATTTTGTACAATTACTGTCTTAATATGGTATGCTCAAAACATGGGAATTCAAGACTAACTTTCCACGTCGAGTGGCTCGGTTTGTTGTCCGTGGTTCAAGTTGGCTTGGTAGTTGGTATCATAGAGTACCAAAGATGTGCCGTGGGAATGGCGATACCTATTTGATACAGCTTGGGGCGCGCCGTGCATTGGCTGGAATTGTATTACTTAGATTTAAATTAATTCGATAGCGACGGTGCCATCTAATGCCGCCATATAATTTTTAACTGTACCACTTGCGCAGTTTGAAGATATTTTCTCTACATCATACGCTTTTGTAAAGGCCCTAAACCTCTCCCAGATTTTTCACGTGAAATATTCAGATTTATATGCATTTGCATATTATTTAGAGCACACAGTTCACGGTCAAAAAGACCGGGCTTTTGGAATTTTGTTTATTGTTTCAAAAATACGAAATATTAACCTAATCCAACCTAGGTACTTTCTAATTAGGTGATAAAGTATAAACTAAAATTAGATACAACTCCCAACTGTATACGATCTGACAGTGGCGTGGCGAAGGATATTTTTTGGGGCAACCCTCCGAAAAGTTTAAATTTATTTTACGTTTTTGAACAGAGAACCGGTGGACGGGAACTGCTTTCACATTGCTTCGACGTAAGCAGTGTTCGGGCTTATCTAGATAATTATTTGTTCATCTTTTATCTTATCTAGATAAATAGTTACAAGGTATCTAATCGTTCATCTTAGATAATTTTTTTACTAATCTAAATAAATTTATCTAGATACATTTTTTATTGATAAAAACGCATTTTTAAATATTTATACAGATTCTCAAACAAAATGTATGGTTTATAAATAATATAATTATTTTTATTTTTATCATTATTATTATTATGTTCCTAGTTTCCAACGTTCCCAACGTTCCCGATGTAATAGATGTTATATACCTATTTACAATAAATACAACTATTTGTCATTTGTCAACATTTGTGATGATTAATATTATATAATATAATCGGATCTGATGTCAGCAATATAGAAGTGTTCAGAGTTCATTACCAGACATTACGTATTAATATACGGTCAAAAATACCGTGCGCATGTCGCGTGATCGTAAAAAATCAATTATGGGTTATTTTTAAACTGTGTTTCTAATAATTACTGCTCGATAAACGAAATTGATAGTTCTTATATTTTCATTGTGACTGTTTAGTTGAATACACTGTGTGTGACTAAAAATACCGTGTGCGTGTGTTCTTGTGAATAAATGCGTGTAATCTAGGGTTGTTCAAATTGATAGGTTGTGATATATGCCCACGGGCCACGATTTACCTTACCCTCGATTAAATAGAACCATTTTTTGTTTGCATATTTTATAGATTTAAGAGAATCTTGTTAATTTTGTTGATATAAAAAAAATCAATAACCAGAATGCTTATACCACAGAATAAGCCAATACAACTATGTATATGATCTAAGTTGCCATCTATAAAATAAATACCTATGTTACAGCTCGCAGGGAGGGCCACTGCCCACCTGGCCCACCTCGTCTGCACGCCTATGAATTAATACTATGTACAGTATAGTCTTCGGCCCACTACATGTTTTATAATATACATAATTATACAACCATACAGGACATCGGGTTGTTTCGTTACCTCTGCAGTTTTACCAACGATTTCTACCGAATAGTGTTTTAAAATTTTTTAATTTAAAACTTAACAGTCAGTAATATTGAAGACTCAGTAAATTATCTTCAATCTGCCCGGGCCTGTCACCGCATTACCTGATTATAATTAATATAGTACCTCCGTCATGGCGTCATGCTGTTAAGAAATGTAAGCCCATCTAGCATCTGTAAATGTAATGAGTAAAGGAGTAATGACACAAGACTATTAATAAAAGACTTACGAGATACTTTGGTCGTAGCGATCGTTCTCAAGGGGCCAGCAGCCGGGAAACGGGCGTACATTCCACTTATTCCGATGATACCAACGGACTTACCTACATCTATCAAACGGTTGCAGTTTCCGGTGAAATTGTAATTTGCCGTCTGCACAACAAATAGGCCCGGGGACAAACATTCTCGCTCGTGGGTATCGGCTCGAGACAGCAGTGCTTTTGCCTTGGCCAGTTTGCTTATCACGAGTGCTGGGATCTTCCGAATACCAATATTTTTGCTACGAGAAAACGATAGAACTACGTGGCCTACATAGAAGCCTTGATTTAATTATCTTCCTGGCCGAATTCGTGATTAACATTTAAATATACATTAAAAATCTATTTCTACCCTATACACCAAGAAAAATGCGTTCAGCTGTTACAAATAGTACCTAAACATATTTAGTGTGCATTACACTACAGTAATAATTACTGCAACTAAAAAAAAAAATGTTTAAATATGTATCTACAATTTAAAATGACAAATGTGTGTGAACTACTGTGAAGCCGTGGCCAACAACTAACTATTGAATATTGATAAAATATATAAATAAGATTTAGGCGTAGGTGTTTTGTCCATACAGACCAAATACAGGTAGGTAACTGAATTATTATGTTTTCTAAAACTATGAGTATTATACAATATTATGAGTTGCACTGTAATTTAATATTATTGACTAAAACTTACAGTTATACTATTATATTTAAAAACTGTTTTATATCTCTGTATATAATTGGATTTTAAACCAAAAATGTTAAACTCGTCATACATTTATTAATATCAAATAAATGGCCTGAAAAATAAAAATTTTAATAAGGATTAATTTTACGGGGTGCAACCATTGGGTGACTTCCCCCTTCCGCTAATCATTCTCAACCCATTTACTTATTCTAATACATGTAATTATAAATTGTAAATACAATTTTTGTTCAATAAAAAAAAAAGGATTAATTTTAGTTTATATTATTTCAAAATTTGCAATAGGTATATGAGTGTGAAAATAATACCACACCAAAACGCATTAGCCAATGCCCAATAAGTATATCATAGCCCATAGTTAGTAAATTATTCAATTTTTAAAGCTTTATAGTTTATATATATATATTATAGGAAATTAGGTATAGGTTACATATTAATATATTATAAAGATGTACCATAGTTTAAAGGCTTATGTTATTTAAAATTTTTCTGAGATTTGAAAATATTAATTATTTTCCGACAAAAAAATTAAATGAGCACGTTCCATTTTAACTGCGTGTCAAAATACAAACCTAAAATAAATAATGCATCAGTTTTTTTTTTTATAATAAAACAGTTGCAACTTGCAATCCGTTTGATTTGCTATTCTCATAATTATGTGGAACGATATTATATTAACACAATTGTTTGAAGGTTTATTAATTTGAAAATGTAAAACGTTTTAAAATGCAGATACAAATTATTCAAATAAGAAATTTTATTTCAGATTTTTTTGCATACCTACCTATTAGAAGAATCTGTAAGAAAAATGTTTGAAAATAAATTTAATTACGTATTAGGTTTATTATATATGGAGCAGTAACTAACTAAAAATATTGAAAATGTGTCATTAGAATAGGTAGTTTGAATGACCTTATCGTATATTTTAATTTTTAGGGGTTATAAGTCGTCCTGTAGTCCCAAGACTCTACACCCGATCAACGACTGCATGTTCCAAATCTGTACTTTTTTCCATTCAATGTTTAATAATGTATTGACGTGAGGTACGTGTATAGTGTGAATATGTCATTACTCATTACTCATTAAGTATGACGTGTTGTGTTCCTACATAAATTAAAATCTGATTGAAACTAAACTAAAATCATTCATTTTGGTTATATCGATTTAGATTTAAAATAGGTACCTCCTATATTATTTGATTCACGGTGCAGGTCACACATATAGGTACAATAATAATATAAACATTGTTAACATTAAAATAATTATAATTCAACCATAATAGTGCGGGGAGACCTTAACATCAATAATAATATCGTACAGTAAAATGCTATACATAATTATATTATTTATACAACATTATAATACATCTATAAATACGAATTTCAATTTGGACTTGTCACAATATATTTTATCCAAATAGCTTTTGGGCGCCACCGTATAATCACGTCATTATTACGACTTGGATAACGCATTGGACGGCCCACGACAGTCGTGTCACGGACTCAGTCATAATGCGCACTATATACCTGTATAACACATTATACTAAATTTGTATAAAAGTAAACTTACGCAATGATTGTTTGCGCGTAATGTTATCGCATCGTGTTTTTATTATTCATGGTCGTTGTAATTTATTTATCAGGCATCCCAACTTCGTGATGTCCTTGAATGATTTCATTTTATTTTTTTCAAAACACCGTTGCCTTTTCCCCCTTCATAGGCATTAGGTATATCTATACCGTGTAGTACCCACCTGTCCCGCGTGTCTAAAACCTTTAAGACAGCTTTTTACAACAATAATAATAGAGCAGCTAAGAATAATAACCTAAATGGGGTAAATGCAATACTTTGCTAAATGTAGTGATGCGGAACTATATATTATTGTGTTATCATAATCGACATGACCCATTGAATGATATATGTATGGATAACAGGATAAATACACCTTGAGTGTAGCTTTTTTTGTTATATTTCAATCCGAGGTCTGAGGGTGGTACTGAGTACTGACCCTCAACCACCCCCCTCCTCCCCAGAAATTAATTTCGAAACAACAAAAAAATAATTAATTTTATAATTTAAGTAGGAACCGAGCACCGCTGCAGTGTTTGTACCTATATAAATAATTTATATTGTAATAACTAATAATAATATAATTAATTAATATATTTTAAATACATATTCCAAATTTGCCTACACCCTACAGGTTAGGTGGGACAAATATATTTCTGTATGACTGTATCAAAAGACAGTAATTTTTATCATTTTTATGTAAACA